>CANNZV010000498.1:36512-270727 GCA_947561585.1 Caprella mutica | reverse complement strand
CCCAGCTAAACATAATAGCTTCTATAATTTTTTCTGTGTGACCAACCCCCATTGAGTCTATAGACTTGGCGCGAGTACAAATTGAGTAAAAAAGTTACCGAGATTAACAGGACATACTTAGGACCAACAGGACATACTTAGGATCAACAGGACATACTTAGGATCAACAGGACATACTTAGGATCAACAGGACATACTTGGGATCAACAGGACATACAATTATGATCAACTGAACATACTTAGGATCAACAGGACACACTATAGGAACCGTGGACCGACAGTTGGGCCCAATACAATTGGGCCACAAGACAATTGCACCTACGACAATTGGGCCCCAAGACTTATATTATTTGCCCATTTTTTGTCAGAGTTTACAGTTTTAACTTAATTAAAGACCATTGCTACTATAATAACTGGGGTTGTGACAATATGCATTTTGCATAAAAAATATAGTCTTGAGCATATTTTAAATAAAAATATTCCTTACATGAAAAAATATTCTCGATATGAAAAATAAATATTTTTAATAGAACTTATTGTTTTCATGAATAAATACTATAATGCTTTCTAACTACAATAATTTTCTTTGTCTTTGGTCAAAAAAGTAGAAAGTCAATATTTTCACTTGTAATATAACCCAGCCACGTTTTGTAACCAAATAATGATGGTTTATTAAGCATAATCCTGCAGTATATCCTGACGGATCAGTGTAAATTCATCGCTGGTAAATTCATCGCAGTAAATTCATCGCATAATAAATCATTGATGACATATAAAAGGAAGGTAGATAATACAAATAATAGAGAGGTAAATAAAAGATGATAAATACCCACTTTCTTATTTTCTATTTTCTCTTCATCTAAAATATCTACATTCTTTTTTTCTATTGGCTACATCTTGACTCATTCACTATACAGGAGTTCACTATAGAGATACTATAACAATGAAATATGTTGTTTACATGACTGATCTCAGAACAGAAAATTATACTAATTTAAAAGAATAAAACCATTTATTCATGAAATGAATATGTTCTAAGATATATATTTTTCTTACCAAGAATGTTTTTTTTTTCATATTAAGAATTTTCTGTATTATAATTATGCTCAAGACTATATTTTTATACCAAACGCATATTGTCACATCCCTAGTTATTATGGTAGCAAAGGTCTTTAATTAAGTTAATACTGTAGACTCTGAAAAATTGGGCAAATACTGCATTGGTCCTTGGGCCCAATTGTGCGGGGTCCAATTGTCTTGGGACCTAATTGTCGTGGGGACTAATTGTCCTGGGCCCAATTTTCGGTCCACGAAATAATATATGGATATGTTGCTCAAGTAAACAGTTAATATTGAAGATTAAATTCTACCGTTACAACTGCACAAAAAATATATCTAAATCACCTTTTAAAAGATAAATTATAATCAATACCTCTCAATTAATTAGAAAACCTGGTTCCCATTTACTGAGGCAATTATGCTTTGCTGATCATATTTTCAAAGAGGTGTAGCATTTACAGTTATGTTGTTCTTCAAACTATGAGTAGCTAGCTACACAAATACGTAATTTGAAAAATATTTAAAATTTAAATTAAAGAAAAATATTCATAACTATAAAATAATAAATTAGTGCAAGTATACTCACATATTAAATATTTTAAATCAAATATTAATTGAATAATATACATGCGAAAATTATATGACATTCTACTACTATGTAAAATCCAATCATTATAAAATAAAATAACAGCACAGATTCGTACAAACAAGTTACCCTAATCCAGCGAAAAATAAAGTGAGGTCGGCGTGATAATTTGCAAAAAGTATATTTAAGTTTAACAATTTAATTTTATAATGTACCATGCGATTAATTTACCATGCGATGTATTTACCATGCGATGAATTTACCACGCGATGAATTTACCTTGCGATGAATTTACGACGAAGAATTTACCGGCGATGAATTTACCGGATACCTATCCTGACTACCGATTATTCATATATACATGAAAGTTATCTTGGTTTTGTAGAATTTAATTTAATTAACAAATTTATTGAGTCAAATTCTTTATTTTTACTGAAAAAAGTTGCAACGAAGAAGAAAAAATTGACCTTCTATTTTTTGACGAAAAGGCAGAAAATCAGGCCGTATAATTAAGTAAGCCATGGATCCATATGATAATGATTCAAATTAATACGACTTATTTGAATACTTAAAAGATTTTTATTACACCGGAACTTGAGATTAGCATCCAAATGTGATTTAAGGGGCTTGCTAATAAGTCCCTTATCAGGTATATCAATATAATTTTAAAGAATGTAGCATATTTCAAAGATAATATTGTATCTTTGAACTTTCCTAGTAATAACAAAGTAACACTTCTTTATTGTGTCTTCTGCTCAATCTTTTTCTGGGCTTAATTGTTCTGGGGCTCCAATTATTTGGAGCTCAATTGTCGTGGGGACCAATTGTCTTGAGCCCAAATGTCGGCGGGCCCAATTGTCCTGGTCCCAACTGTCGGTGCACCTTAGGAACAACAGGACATACTTGAAATCAACAGGACACATTCAGGATCAAGAGCTTAGAGGACACATATAGCAACAAGTAGCATATATGAATAGAGTTCATACATAGAAACAAGAAGACATTATAAACAACAATAAAACGCATTTGATTTTGTTACATATATATGGAAAGTAGAATTATCCAAGCGAATTAATGTAATCAGCATTAGCTATAGGTAGTAACAATTTTTCTAATTTTTTGTCTCATATTCTAATATTTAAAATTGATAAACTATAATATAGATAGCTGTAATAGAAAGACTGTATCTAACAAACAACTATTGGTCATAAAATTCATTGTCAGGTTTTTCACCCTTCTCCTGATGATGAATAGAAAGATTTATATTTGAAAGCTTGAAACCAAAAATACCTTCAACGCGGAGTTTGAATAACCTCTGGTATTATGAATTTCCCGTTGAGTATGACTAGCTTCAATCAAATGTAATGAGTCTATAATGACTGTTGGTCATACTTATTATTAGGGCTGGGACAATATGCTCTTAAAGCTATTGATCCAAAATATACCATAGACGAAACTAAATGAAATGGTATCGAATACTAAATACAGTTGGTTTAGAACGATTCAATAGTTGCGAAACCTATTATCAAATGTAGGGTAAGTTAAAAATTATCGGTCGGTCCCACATCTTCGGTCATAAAATAAAAAAACGATGTATGTAATAATAATTATTTTACATTCATTTTAATTGGTATCCCTGATACCTGCAGCTATCATAGATATCAACAGCTACAATAAAATAATTAGTATTATTATGCTATCGGTCGAAGATGTGACACTGACCGATAATTCGTAACTTACCCTACGGCCCTACCTACCTACCTACTGAGTATAGCTGACCATACAAACGCTTGTATTATTTATAGACATTTTCCTTTATTCCAACATATAAATTACACTAAATATATGCTTATTAATATCTTTAAATAATAATAAACGGATCATAAGGAAAGACCATCTGAATAATTTAATAATATCAAGATGTAAAGTGTTATTTTTTTCGTCAATTTATGTGGTGCTGTTTAGTGTGTCAATTCGTTCACACAAAGAACTTGGCAAATAACTCATCTCAAATTATTTAAAAATTCCACAATTATATGATGCTGAAGTATTAGTGTCTAATAAAAATTTTAAATAATCTAAATCAAAGTTATTATAAACTAATTATGAATTAGAAAAATCTTTTAATGCGTGAAACTTGCTCTACCAGCCCATACCTATTTGCAGAAATAAAGATCACGTGAACGCTAAAAGAACAAATTTCATCAGTTCACTTTATAGGTAATCTTCAAATAATCCATAAGATGACTTAAACATCTTATAGACTTAAAAATTGTCAAAAAGATAATATCTCAATAAGAATAAACAGTTCATAAAGAAAGACTTTATGTAGAAATTAAAGAATATCATGAACAGAATGCCTAGTTACTTTTCAGTAAATTATACAGTATACCTATAAATTTTCAAAATTGGACCGTCATCCTTAAGTGAACAAATTTCATCATTTCACTTTATAAGCTACAATTAATAATTGAATATTTGCAAAGATAACATCTTAATAAGAATCGACACTTAATAAAGAAAGACTGTGTAGACATTAAAGAAACTCAAGAAATGAATGCCTATTTGACATAGTAATACTACTATATTTATTTTATATATTGGACCGTCACCTTGAATTGAACAAATTTCGTCATTTTACTTTGTAAGATACAAATAATCATTAAATATTTGCAAAACTGATATTTTAATAAGAATAAACAAACCTATCTTGGAGAAAGACTATGTGTAGACATAAAAAAATATTAAAACATTAAATAATATTAATGCCTAGTTATTTTTCAGTAATAGTTAGGTTCTGAACGTACGGTAGATGCAATAACATACACTTATTTACTTATTTAGTGTGCTAAATTTGAAATTATAATATTTCAGAATTGTCCATAATAATTCATTTACCACAATCAAACATTAGTTATAGAGGGAGATCTGATATCGTTTTGATTTTAGACGTAGGTACGTACGTACCTAACAATATGACACTTGTAAAGGGTAAAATTAAATAGAAGATATATCGAATGCAATTGAAATTGAATTTTATACAGAAATAAGAAGATAGTGATTGATAACTTTATATTCGGATTTAAAAAAAATCCGTTATCAAAACGATTATTGGTATACCTATTTTCTATAGATATCTAGGCAAACTTACCAAAAGATTAATTGAGATAACCTTATATAATGTATATATAATAATCATATTCAATCTGAATCTAAATTAAAATGAGCATAATAAACCTGATTCCTTTTGAAATTTTCAGTTAAATATCAACTCAATTTATGAAGCGCTGTTGCTGTTTTTGCTAAATTTCGCTTATTTTCATTTTCAAATAACTCACAGTACTTGTCTCTTATTGGCCAATCATATACTTCCATAGCCAATCAGTGAGCTAGTAACTTTAGTACACAATATCCCAAACAACATATCGGCAAGGAAAAATATTCTTAAAAGTTTAGACGTTACAATTTTATGCGGTAGTTCATTATTCTTATTTGTCGTATTTTTATAACCAGTAACCTTTTGTTTTATAACCTTAAAATCATATTCGGTGAATACATTATCTTTATACTATTATTCGTTAAAATTAGGTCTTTTAGAATGTTATAACTTTAAAAAACTATATTTAAGAATCGTATTTTTATAAACATTATTCTAAAAAACATAACCATAATAGTCAATATTTTTATTTTCTTATTCGCAATATTGTATATTCTTAGAATTATAACTTTAGAACATATATTTTAAAAACTATACTCTTAGTGTTAGTAACTATACAATTTCTAACCTTAGAAGTGCCACCCATAAAATAAAGCATGTTCTTGTGAGTGTATATCACCCAAAGCCAAAGGCCTACCATTCAGTTTCTTTTCGAAAGAGTATAGGACACCATGGAAGGTGTGTATATGTGTGCGTGCTATTTATGTGAAATTCATGTAATTACCGATTTTCTGTATTAACAATAATAGAATTTCAGATCAAAGTGACGAGATGTGGACATCATCAGATAGTTCTATAGAAGAAGTTAGATTCAACAAGAAACGGAAATTCAGAACTGATAATACACCATCTACTACTGCTGAATCACATTATACATTACACGACAACATGGATGAAGAAATGCTGGAGCAAGAAAACGGTATGTTTAGATATTTTAATTAATTAATATCATTTCGAAAGAGAGAGAGAGAGAGAGAGAGAGAGATTAGATATGTGCGAGTGTATACATTTATAATATTTATTTATATTATTTTATATTTTATTTTATATATTTTTTCATATATATATATATCATCAAAATTATTTCAAAGTTTTCTCATTGCACTATGATAACAAATAACATTACATACTTTCCACATTTACGATCGTATAAGAAAATGTATATAATTGTTGTTATTTACCTTATATATTTATATATATTAATAATATAATATATTCAACAAGAAATGGTTCTCTTTTAGAAATTTCTGTAATAATAATTTCAGAGTTAATTATACTTTGTAAAACACTATTTGATTTCCATCTACACTTTTCTCTAGATCTCCAACCACTTGAAGAAACAGAAGATGTTACAGATAATCTTGTAAAAATAATAATGGCAGGAAGAGATCAAAATCAAGATCTGGATATTATGAATCTGCAAAACTTGATAGGTCATCATGTTCATTCACTTGCAAACAATGGTAATTATGATTCTATGGTTATACTAGTAACATATTTATTTTGAATACATTATTTCATATTTGTTTCTAAAAATAATCTGTTACAGATCAACAATCACCTGAAGAAGCGAGAGTCACAGGGAGAAATCAGTTGGATGAATCCACAACCACAGATGAAGGTAATTATGAATCCATAGATATGTCAACTCATAATTAATTTCATCACGTTAGTTATTAATTTAATTCACTCCACTAACTTCCCGTAGATCAAACTACTTCAGACTCCGAATCATTCGATACTCAGGATGAGCAGATACACAATATGAAAAGGGAGAGTCCATTACAAGGTGTTGGTGGTAATGGTGAGGAGGATGAGGAGGATGAGGAGGAGGAAGAGGAGGATGAGGAGGAGCAAACTGTTACTAACCCTATATCTCCCCCAACCCCAACACCTATCCTTTCACACAGAATACTAAACACAGTTTCCTCATTTGAGAATCGCGTTATAAGATCTACCATTGAATTTACTCCTCCATTTCTTCTAGTAGAAAATTTAACAACATATTTAACTAGGGATATTTTTTCAATATTAGATCATATAGGTTATCAAGTAAATTTTCATAATAGAATTCAGATCAACTTTACATCGAATCTGGAACGATTGCTTGAAACTGGGGATACACAACTGACTGAACATCACACAATTACTCCTAAATGTGAGATACACATAGACATGGTTGAACATTGGGCAATTAAATTAACTAACAATATTGCAAATTCTAAAACAGTGGGAAGTGGATGGACACTAAAAAATATACACTCTGCAACAATTACAATATTTTCAACAGATAGAGTCACTAAACGTTATGGTAAACATTCACCAACACCTGAAAAATTACCAGGTTCTCGATCACTATTAAACATTGAAACTGATATTGATTGTGTGCAGTTGTCCCTCATAGCATTCTTTATGTTGCAAGATGGGACAATGCCATCAACAAAAAAGAGTAGATCAAATAAGAAACACTATGAAAAACATATAGGGAAATATTTTACATTTCCAGTTAAAAACGGTGATCCAGTCACACTTGAACACTTTGATAAAATTGAAAAAGCCACCAATCATAATATAATGATATATCAACTAAAGGAACAAAATGAAATTTTAAGTATTAATGTTATACGTAAAAGTGCAAATGATATAGGATTACCAACCATCTATCTTTGTACAATAAAGGAAAATGAACACATAATTTTGATAACAAACATTCAAAAATTTATTCATCTTTCACGAAAAAAATATAAATCGTTACCTTCAAATAAATATTGCACTTTCTGTTTAAACCTAGTAAAAGGTGATCTTATCAAGCATGAACATACATGCAGAAACTTTGCTTACATACAAAACGTAATACTACCTGAAAAAGATAAGAAATTCAAGTTTACTTCATTTGCAGCCACCGAAAAAGCTAAATTCATAGCATTTTTCGATTGTGAAGCACTATTAAAACAATCAGATAAGGTTAATACATTACACGAACACATTCTGTGCTCGTATGCATATGTCATTGTGGATTCAGCTGATGATTCAGTTGTAGCATCAGGAATTGAAACCACAAGCGATGCAGGTAGACTAATAGACAGCATCGGTAATGATTACATAAATTTAAAACAAAACCACCAAAAAACATGGATCACCTCAATAGAAATGACTTCCGATGACTGGAAAACACACATAGATGCTAAAGTATGTGCTATTTGTGACATTAAATTTAAAAAATATAAAGAGAAACATCGACACCACGGGTGGGATACTGAGGTTATTAAGGTTGGTAAAAAGGTCTTGAAAGGTAACTATATAGCCACACTCTGTGTCACATGCAATACACGCATCTCCCAAAAAAGATATGATTTAGCTGTGATCTCACATAACTTTGCTAAATACGATTCGTCATTTATTCTCCAGGGGTTATCTAATAAAGCTTACAAAACACACATTATCAGTAAAGCAGGACAAAATACCATTCAAATTTCTGTGGAATATAAAAATAAAGTTAAACTTCGTTTTATAGATAGTATTAGTTTCCTTCAAAAAAGTTTAGAGGGACTCACAGAAGATTTAAAAGCTTCATCCCATAAATTTAATCTATTTAACTCACAGTTATTAAAAAAGGGGTATTCATTGAATACTATAAAAGCATGTCTTCGTAAGGGCATTTACCCCTACGAATAAATTGATTGTAAATCAAAACTTCAGGAAACCAGCTTACCAGATCATAGTAGTTTTAAGAGTCGACTTAAAGACTCGAATATTTCTGATGATGATTACAAATTTGCACAAACCCTATTCAAGGAGGCAAACTGCAAATCCATTGAAGATTACATGAACTTGTACCTTCAGTGTGATGTTTTTCTTCTTGCTGAAGTATTCCTTAAATTTAGAAATATTGTATATAGCGAACATCAGTTAGATGCTGCTCAGTTCATCACTCTACCCTCATTAGCTATTAGCGCAGCTCTTTATAACTCTAAGAGTAAATTAGACTTACTCTATAACATTGAAGATTTAACAATATTTGAAACGAACATAAGAGGCGGTTTCACTGTGGTAAATGAAGGTTATAAGAAATTTAACAATCCCTCACTACCGAATTACGATCCAGATGTGGAATTATCAGAGGGTTTATTTCTTGATTTTAATAGCTTGTATGCAACAGTGATGCATGATAAACTACCTACAGGGGGCTTACGCGAACTCACACAGAGTGAAATAGATCAATTTGATATTTCATCAGTTAATTTAGAGGGAGAACACACTTACAGTTTACTGATAGATTTTGAAATTCCTGATCATGTAAAAAGAGCTACAGATGAACTACCACTAGGGTTAAACCAGTTTAAACCACATCTTAATCACATGTCACCTTTCACCAAGGATATATTGGAGAATCTCAATTTAGCAGAGTCTTATATCACAAAAAAACTCACAGGTACACATTTTCCACAAAAGGATTTTCTCATATCTATTAAATTATTAAAACTTTATTTAAATTTAGGAATAAAAATTACTAAAGTGCATAGAATTATAGAATTCAAACAGGATTCATGTTTACGTGATTTCATTAACAAAAATATCAATCTTAGAAAAAACTCAATGAATCCATATGAAAGAGCGATATGGAAGTTAATGAATAATTCAGTATTCGGAAAATTGTTATTTAATGCTCGCAAGAATCAAATTGAAACTAAATTAATCGCCTCAAAAGAAATGTTTCAAAGACATGTTCAAAACCCTTTGCTTAAAGAAGTCATTCCTATTGCAGAACAGAGTGCAATGATAAAATTTTTTTCAGATGACATCAAAATGATTACACCTATTTACATAGGTTGGTACATTCTAGAACATAGTAAATTCTACTTGTACAATTTTTATTATAATGTTCTCAAAAAAACATTTGGAGATAAACTTAGTTTAATGTATACAGACACAGATTCCTATTTTATAAGCTCCAAATCGTTTTTAATCTCTGACCATTTTAAGGTTTATCCGTTGAATAAACATTTAGATTTGAGTAATTATCCAACTAATCACAAATTACATTCAAATAAATATAAATCACAACTAGGGAAGTTGAAATCTGAAATAACTTGTTCACATGTTGCAGAGGTAGTCTTTTTGCAACCAAAATGTTATTTTATTCTAACATCTGATAACACGACAAAACAAGCCTTAAAAGGTATTAATAGATGTAAACAAAAAGAATTGAAACATAAAATATATTTGGATATACACAAAAGCACACAAAGTAAAATTAAATATGTTGAATGCGTGAATATTAGAAAACAGAATTATAAGCTATTCACTGTAATAAATACAAAAAGAGCATTAAGCAAAATAGATACTAAAAGATATTGGAAAAATAACACTAAATCAATCGCTTTCGGTCACCCTGATATTCCTGTTAACGATTTTTGTAACCCTACACCACCTAGAAAGAAACGTAAAGTTACTCATCAACTTCATCTTCCTATCACTCACACACTCGACTTAACAGCAGGAAGAAGTAAACCAGGAAGGATACTATTTGGGGTAAAATAAAATGTTTGAAACAATGTTATTAAATTTTGTAATAGTTGTTCTATCAGTTTCAATAAAACACCTACCATGTTCATGAAATCTCGAGATGTCAAAAGATGACTTTGGGATAAAAATAAATGTATAAAAATGTAAATAAATTTGTGATTGTTGTACTATTTTGTTTAATAAAACCCCCATGATCATGAAAAATTCTTCAGTATTAATCTTCAAGATGTCAAAAGATGACTTTCTCGTATATCTCTCCAGTAAAGAAAATAAAATCATCTACAGAAATAATATTGCATCAAAGTTCACAAATAAAATAACTCCAAATTTATTTTTGTCTGATGAATATGTTGTTGCGTTATCTAATATATCGTTTGCTCCGAACTATCATTGTATAAAAAAATTTGATCCTGATTTCTTTATAAATATTCATATTAAAACTTTCAATGATGATGGATTAGTTTCTAAAGTCTTAACATTCAAATATTTATGTAGTGTAAATATTTCAGGTGAATCTGTATTTAAAGCGATACAGCAACTAAATAACGATTTTGTTTCATTCCTAATTGCTAAAAAGATTTGCAAGAGAACACAAAAACCAGTTTTCAGATACAAAACAAACGATTGTTATATAACGATAGGAAAACTATCTCATACTATTATTGGAGAAAAATCTCAAATTTTTTGGGATATATCACCCCAAATGGCTAATTTTTTGGGTGTGGGTAGTTCAGAATCATCATTTCCTCTTATTATAAATCCAGTAAAGATACCTAGAAAAGTCGAATGTTTTTTTATATATACAGATATTGTTCATCCATCTCACCTAGGAGGGAAAACCATAAATATTCTTGATATAATTCCAACTGATATTACGAGGGGGAAGATTGTGCCGATGCTGCACTATAAACAAGTTAGGTTGCAATTAATAGAAGACATTTCAATAAGAATTACAGATCAAAATGGATATGATATTCAGTTTGATGATGATGTAGGGGTATTATGCGTTTTGCATTTTAAACTCAAATAATGATATTATATAAACTGCTGGAAGCTAATAATTTCTTCATTTATCACACCACAATCATGAGGGTGATATATGTACATCCATCACTGCAGGATTTTGATACCCTTTTTTCTAAAAGAGGAGGGAATTTAGCTGATATTGGAGTTTATCACAACCGTGGTGGTTCATTATTATCTTTTGTTGGTAGATTTGCAAGGTATGCACTCCCATTTATTAAGAGTATAATTCTTCCGGAAGTAGGAAATTTTGCAAAAAATGTAGCAGATGATATAAGTCAAGGAAGAAGTGTTAAACGTGTGTTTAAAGAGCGAGGTATAGAATCTGGAGTTAATATAGGGAGACGTGTTGCAAAAAAAGCGAGATGTGGTGCTAAAAAGAAAAAAACTGTTGCAAAGAAAAATGTGAAGAAGAATATTCGAAAAAAATGTGTAACAAAGAAAGACATTTTCAACACAAAAAAGTTCATGTTGTGAATATATAATAGCTATATCTTTTAATTCAAGTATAGTGTCTCTACAGACAGACCCTGATTAAGACATGTCTGCAACAGTTCCTACAAAACGCTACCATAATGCAATATCAAATGCATTCCCTACAGACAAGAGAACTTATAAATTGGAGGCTGGTATTTCTAGCAGATATGAGAGGGATGTTCTTCCCTCTAATGTGAATGTAAATAGTGAATCAATAACAGATAATTATATTGAATTTATTATTAATGGGAGTGATCAGGAATTTATTGACTTGGATACTTTATCACTGGAGTTAAAAATTTCAATAACAAAACAAGATGGCAGTGCTGTTGATGCTCAAACTAATGTCTGTTTAGTCGATGGTTTCGCACATCGGTTATTAGCAAAAAGTTCTATTTTCCTGAACAGCGTTCAATGTGAATCAAATGCTTTCTTTGGTATATGGACAGTAATAAAACACTATTTGAGTTTAGGAAAAGATGAAATGAGTGGACATGGAAGAAATATGTATTATAAAGCAATCGAGAATGATATTCCTCATACTTACAATCCAGCACATTTCACTGCTACTTCTGTTAAAAGTGATGAACAAAGCATGCAAAATGATTGTGTTTCAGGAATTCATACTATCGTCCCCCTCAATATTGAAATGGCTGATTCAGGATTTTATTTATTAAATGGAGTTACTATGCGGATTAGATTTGATTTAAGTTCTCATGCTGTTGTTCTTGGTACTGATACTGATCAAAGTTTTAAATATAAAATTACCACAGCAAAACTATGGATGAAAAAGTTGATCCCCCATCCTAGCGCTCTATTAAGTTTATCCCAAAATCTAACAGTAGAGAATAGTTATATTGAATATATTTATAATCGCCCTATCATTAAGAATAGTATTATTCCTCAAGGTAGTGGTAGTATAGTATTAGATAATATATTTAATGGTATCATACCTCAACAAGTCATTGTTTTTCTGACTTCTCAAGATGCATTGAACGGGAATTACAAGAAAAATTCTGGATATCTAGAACATTGCAATATAAACTCTTTGACATTGGAGATCAACGGAAACATTAACAGTTCAATCACAGGCTCATTACCTTCACAAGCAGCTAGGTTCTTCAATCATACCCTTGAAAATTTAATGGGGAAAGATCATTTGTTGACATACTCGAATTACAAAAAGGGCAGAACTCTATTCGCTTTCGATCTACGAGCATGTGATACAAATGATGTCCTCAACCTTGAAAAGAGGGGAAATTTGCGATTGAGTGCACAAACATCTGTGAACCTTACAGAGAACATGGTTATATTTGTTGTTGGTATAATAAATGGTGTTATTCAGATTGATTACCGCAGAACAGTTACAACAAATAATCTGATATGAATGGTAAACAATTGGAAAAAATATTTTTGGAAATTGGAGGTGATTTTCAGGGTGTTTTCACAAATAACAATTTTCGGTTGAGAAAAAGAGGGTTCTACATTGTTAACAGTGTTTCAGACTCTGGTTTTATGGGGCATTGGTTAATGTTTCATATCACTGATGACAATAAAGTTAATTTTTTAGACAGTTTTTCAAAACACCCTAATATATACGGAGGAAACATTTTGAAATATTACAATGCGTATAACGCAAAAAGTGTTGTGAATCATCAGCTTCAATCGAATGATTCATTATTATGTGGTGTATATTGCATTTATTTCGCCTTCTACCTAACAAAAAAATATAGTATGAAAAGAATATTATCTCATTTTTCATATAACTATAAAAAGAATGATAGAATCGTTGAAAGAATTCTTTCCAGGATTGGTATCCAGAGATGTGAATTAAATTTTTGCCCCTCGATGATGTATAATCGTGGATGTCTTCATGTTTGTACATGTTCACACACATGCAATAAATAGATCTGCTTCAATTATATTCTTTCAGTATCTCAATCGACACTGGAAGAAGTACACAATGAAAACTAATACAAATGAAGTTGAAGATGATGAATGTTTTGGAGAAGATATGGGATCTTTTCTATTACGGGGGATTAGGTTACTTAAGAAGCTTGCTGATACAATTGAAAAGAGTGAAGAATATAAATTACTTCAGAAAGATGATAAAATGGAAGAAAGGTTAAATAATGCTTTTTTTCAAATAAAGAATGGTGTTGATCAGGTTAGGGATGAGATATCTGTAACCATAAGAAACGGTGTTGATCAGGTTCGAGATGAGATACCTGCAACCATAAGAAACGGTGTTGATCAGGTTCGAGATGAGTTAGCAATATCCAAGCTTGATAATTTTCATGCAAACTTACGTGAAATTGATGAAAGACTTAGCGTTGATGTTGCTCACATGAAAAAGATGATTGAAAAAAGTGCAAGCTTTGCAATTGTTCAACGTGATATTCAAGACATTGAAGCAGAGTTTAATCATAAATTTAATAGACTTCAGGAGAAAATGGCAAGAAACGAAAGGAATAACAGACTTAAATTCGAGAAGGTTTATCAAGACATCTATACAGTACAAGGTGGCATACACAAGAAGTTAGTCCTAATAGACACAAGAGTGGTTAAAATTGAAGATATGCCTGTCATTACAACTGCTGTTGCTGCAGAACATTTTCCTGCGAGTAATAAAGAATCAGGAGAAAACAAGAAGAATGAAGAGGCTAATTGATAATATATACATGTATAATATTAAGTTTATAATAAATAAATATTTTGGAATCTATTTTATTATTGTATCATTACCCTATAAAATAGTTGAGATGAATATGAATACTCCAGTAATGGAGAAGATACTGGGCAGTGACGTTGATTTATTTAATACCTGTGCAAGAATTCTTATTGCAGGATTCTCAGGAAGTGGTAAAAGCTACTTTACTTCAAAACTAATTCAGCGTTACAAACATAAATTTAAAAAGATAATTATCATTGGCTCAGATTTGGAGCTCGTGGATATTGTTCGAGATGATGATTTCAATGTTTTTTTAGATCATGATGGAAAATCACCAATTCTTGTTATTTATGATGACATAATATACGATTCAAAGAAATTAAAGCTTGCAGCGCAGGTTTATATTAGGGGTAGACATCAAAATGTATCAGCTATACTTTTAACACAAAACATTTTTCTCCCTAGTAAAGAATTTAGAATAATCTCGCTGAATTGTACACACATAATTCTTTTGCGAATGAGAGATATTAGACAAATAACATATTTTTCAGCTTCCTTTTTAGCACAAGAAAAAAGAGAAGCGTTTTTAAAGCTATATAAATTAATTGTTTTGAAGGATAAATATCGCTATTTATTAATAGATTTCACCAAGGATTGTGATTCTAAATTACTAATTCGAACTGATCTTTTTGGTGAAAATCTAGAACAATGTATTCAAATATAAGCCCTGACAGTATTTATAGAGATTTATCAAATTCTGCAGGCTTAGCGTCAATTTCTAAATTGAAACAGGCTGGTGTAGTTAACCCTGCTAAATATTTAAGCTCTAAAGACTCTTACACACTACATAAAGTATCCAAAAAAAAGTTCAAAAGAAGAATGTTCGTGGTTAAAGGACCAGGAATTACTGTTGCTGTCGACGCAGCTTACATGACACACTATCAAAAAGACAATGATGGATTTAAATATTTGTTAGTTTTCATTGATATTTTCAGTCGTTATTTAACTGTGTATATGGTTAAATCATTGAAAAGTGGTGATGTCTTACCGAAAATCGAACATTTTTTTTCAAATTCGATTTATAAATATTCAAACATGCTTACAGATGAAGGGGTAGAATTCAAATCTAAGTTAGTAATTGAATTATTAAATAAAATAAAGGTATGCGGATATCATATTTTCAATCGAGAGATCAAGGCATCACATAGTGAGCGTGTAATAAGGACGTTAAAAATGAAGATTAGTCGATATATAACAGAGTTTAACACTGAAAGGTATATTGATATATTACCAATTATCGTTCGAACATACAATCTCACAAAACATACAGGTTTACATTATAAGACACCTGTAGATATTCATTTAATTACTAACTGGGAAAAAATTGTTGATTCATTCAAACAAATGTATAAAAAAGAACGCATTCTAAAATCTAATCCATTAACATCATTGTTCAGAGTTGGTGAACATGTACGCGTTTCTTTAGAGAAAAAAAATTTGATAAAGAGTCCCATATAAAAAATTCAAGGGAAATTTTTAAAGTTGCTAAAATAAATAAAACACATCCTTTTACATATTCCCTAGTTGATTTGGAAAACAAGGAAATAAAAGGAAGTTTCTATAATCAGGAGTTGATAGCTGTGGAAAATTCTGGAAAATATAGAGTAAAAATTCTGAAATCAAGAAAAAAGGGGAAAAAGAGGGTATTTCTCGTTAAGTATTTGGATTATCCAGATTCAAATATTGAATGGGTGAATCAATTGGTATAGAAAGAGTTAGTGTATTAGTTGATAAGTTGATGAGAAAGAACAATAAAGAACGTTTCAATTATTTAAAATTAATTAAAATAAAAGAATTAAAACTTCTGAGTGAAATATGTTTGAATATCGTTAAAGGAAATTTAAAATTATCAAAGAGAGCTAAATTAATTCTGGTTAGAGTGAAGAAAATATTATTTAAATTAGCATCTAGAACGGTTAAATTCGACGTTAAAAGGAAACTTTGGTTAGGTTTGAAAGGATTACACATATTGAATATACTATTACCAATTATACAAAATGAAATTCTTTTATCTAGTTAAGGTTGAAGATTATGAAAACTTGAAGAAATCATGTGAATCAAAAATAGCTGAAGAAGAAAACGAAGAATTAGCTAACCAAAAACATATAATTAAAGACAGTCACTTACCAGATGAAGTCAAGATAAAATTATTGTCACAAAAAAATAATTTTGAGGAAAAATCACAGGAACCTGTACAAATTGATGAAGCTATGACAGATATGGATATAACATCGATAACTAATACTTTACCTGAAAAATATAGGGATGAAGCAAAATCACTTTTAATGTATCTGTTGGATCATATCACAATATCAAAATACGGGTTTGTGAAACACGAAAAATTCATAAAGTCGTTGCGCATCGAGAACCTTTTGCATTCCTTAATGGTGTCTCGTGCAAAAATACATAATGGAGTTGAAGAATTACTTAACATTGTTCCTATAGAAGAGAAGTATATTCTCAATAAAAAATTAACGAAAGGTGGTGGTGTTTCAATTACATCTTCTAAAAATAAATGGGAAATATTTTAAGATGAATAAAGATCTCAAATGCAAAATATCACAAAATTTAACTCGGTGATTTATCTTTTCATGTAGATCTTTTTCTATAGATAGTTTCGTATAGTTATATTATCAAATTATTTTGAATATCTGCCAGTGGTAGAAATCGAAAAACTTGGTGACCTACATATATTTCTTTATCAGATTGCTCATTCTCTAAAGAGTTAATACTAAGTAGGCATACTGTACCACCCCTTACGACAACAGAGCTGTGGTATAAATATAGCTACGTGTCTATGTCCTATTAACAGTATTGTGTTGTATCTCGTAATCCTTACCACCCCAGTGCTTACCCAAGAAAGAAAACATCAATCATGTCCGGACAAGAAAAGAAAAACTTTACGGATCTTTCGGAATATGTGGATGGAATGCCTGAATTTACAGCTGATGATCTTAAAGATACTAATAGCTGGGTGCATTCTGGTAAGTTGTGATTATGTAGTTGAATTAAATAATTTCATATTAAATCAATTATATTTTTTTCATATATTTTTTATTCTTAATTTATCATTCAATAATATATGTAAAGATTTTGTATTAATATCTATATATTTCAGAATCGCAAAAACACTTCATGTGTATGACTCCTGATGAAGCGCATAGAGCTTCTCTCTTACATCCGTTTACATTAAGAGAAGAATTGGAGAGAGGATCAGTGCCAACTGATTATGGAATTTTAACCCAAAGAAATCCAGGTATGTACGGAACATTGATTTGATTTTCAATGACTTGATAATTGAATATTTAAGTTACTTCAAATTGAAAAAATGTAATAGATTTTATTTAAAAGTTGTTTGTTGTTGTTATGTGTTCAATTTGGTATGTGTTTCTTTTCAGATTCTCAAAGCATGTTAAGTTCACCACCCTTGTCAACAATGACTAGAAACATCACCGAGTTACCCTCTACATCCAGCGGAGTCTACGAACGGAGCGTTAGCATAAAAACTTCAAACCGTGTTAGCACTCCTATACCTGTCATTAATAGTGTTATGCCATTACACACCTCTTCACCAGGTACATCTGTATCAATTATTAGACTTCCTCGTGACCATCATGCAACACAAGATGGTAGAACACAAAGTATTACTATGACAACTGATATTATAGATACCCCTATATCCAACCTAAATGCAAAACCTAAAAGGTTAAATGAGAAGAATCGAAATACCCCTCTTAACAAGAGAATTGAAAAATGTGATGTCCCCCCTGCAATAAAACGTAAAAAAGGTGTTTGTGAACCCTCAAGACGAAAAAAATCAATTCCAATTTTAGATTTGGAAAGTGAAAATGAGGAGGTGGAGATTGGTAGGAACACTATCGAGACTAGAGTAGTGCCAAAAGAAGAGAATGATGTTGATATCGCATTAGAGAGAAGCAAGTCCTCCTTGATGGAAAGTGTGCTGCGTGCTCAAGGGGTTAAAAGAGCTCTTGAATGCGAAATAGAAGAGTTAATTGAATGGGTTAGCAAGAAACCCAAAAAAAAATAATTTTGTGTGCTATTAAAATCATGTCACATTTGTTAATGTATTTTAAATGTATATTATTTTTCTTTGAAAATAAAAATTAATAACTTGAATGTAAAACAGTTAATGTATAGTTTATTAAATATGAAAATAGTTATTTTAATTTAATATATATTCATCATTATTGTATTCAGAAATGTATCATTATTATTATTTTAAATATATCTTGAGTATTAAATCCCATCTTTCTCTCATTCCTCATGGATTTACAATTGTAGTTCATAAGATATTATTCCTTCTATAAAGAAACATTTTTTTATTCAGATATAAATATTAACCTAGTAGACACTACCTCAAATGAAATCTATATGATAAAAAAAAGAGAACCTACTTAAAAAAACAGCTTCGAGTTATTTCAATGAGCCCCTACTGGAAAAGGCACTTACCTGACCCAAATGATTATCTGTTACAATCAGCAACCTAGTTACACTGTTTGGGAAGAAGGGGGCTGTGCCCCCCTCCTAACATACTTTCAACTTATTTCAATAAAAATAATATTTATTTTAAATACCCATTCTAATTTCTTATCTAATAAAAAAACTGTTACCCAATTAAATTACGCAACCGCCCGGTGCCCCCCCGCGTGTCTTTGGGGGAGGAGGGGGCTGTGCCCCCCTCCTAACATAATTTCAATAAAATAATATTTATTTCAAATATCCAACCTAATTTCTTATCTGATAACAAAATTGTAGCCTAATTAAATTACGCACCCGCCTTTGCCCCCCTCGCCCGGGGGGTATGGGCTAGATGTACCATACTACCAAAAATAATATTTATTTCAAATATCCAACCTAATTTCTTATCTGATAACAAAATTGTAACCTAATTAAATTACGCACCCGATTTTGCCCCCCTCGCGTGCCCCCCTCGGCCAGGGGCAGGGGCTAGATGTACCATAATACCACTACTTACGATTATATGAGCAATCAATGCAATAGAAATGGTTTGGAAGAAAAGTAATATGATGTGAAGAGAAATTTTGAATCTAATTATGACTTTCACTTGGAAGTAAGCACTTACTGAAGTTTAGGTTACTAGTGTTAAAATGAATTATATATTATAATAATAAATATATTTTTTTTTGGATTTTTGTATTAAATAACAGGCTTATTTTCACTCATAAAGAAAGTTATGCTGAAGTTAGCTCAGTCATACTTTTTTTATCAATGTAGCTAACTTTAATATAATAACAGAATACAAATTTACATCCCGCAAAACTTATTAATTCCTTTTCCTCTACATTCTAATAACAAATATTGTGCAGAATAAGAGTTAGTTAACCAGTCAAATATATACAGATTGACGGCGTCCGGTGCATTATGCCTGAGTGAGATCCATGCACATTTGTGGACCACGGTAGTGATAGAGTCTGAGTAGCCCTTAATTATATGTTTGTTTGATGAAATCCGTGCTATAAATGATTTACACATTGTCACAATATAATGGAGGTTTCAAATTTTGACAGTGGTATATCTTTGCACCCTGCTAATGCCTAACCATTCAAAAGTTACTATCCGAATAGAAACGTAACATGTTTAACCTAACTGGAAAATAATACTTTATTTAATTCTAATCTATTGTTTAAAGGTCCCCTCCACTCTATTTCTATTTATCTATTAATTAAAACTAAGGTTACTGATTATAAAATTGCAAACCATTTCTAATTTGTTTCTATATTTCTATTATTATTTGTGATTTTACTAATTTCAAGCAAAGAAAAAGAGCCTTTTCCTACAAATTCAACTATATAACAAAGGCTTACAAAACTGATAAATGTATCATCGATGGCTACCTATACAGTTACCTAAATACGTACAATTATCCAGAAAAAAACAGTAAATAACTAAAATTGTACCTAATTAGTAATTACCAATAAATTTACGACAGTACGTGATGCATTTCGCATCCATTTCTTGTTCTTCTATTCGATCTGATTGAAATGTCGGACATTGACGGTTGAATGTGAATATAATTAATTACGAAGCGAATATTAGATCGATTTCTTTTCAGTTTACTGTGATATGTTATTAAACCTTATTAAGCTCTACAAATTTTTAGTACCTATTTCTACAGAAATTTTAGTTATGAGGGGCAAAAGTGGATGTTGACAGTATTTCGAAATTATGCGTTATTTATAACTTTCGAATAGTAAATTTATCTATCCTGATTCATTATATTATGAGTATCTGATTACTGAGACTTTTCTCTAGATAGCCATTATTATTTTAAGCATAATATAGGTACCTATGTTAGCGATTTTTAAATTCTTGATAGTTTCTAACATCGCTCAATTATTAGGTATACATCAAACCCTCCTTGTAGACAAACCTCGTATTTGGCTCAAGATATTTTTGAAACTGTAGTGGAAAAAACCTCGTACTAGACAAAACACTATATTTGTCACCTGCCAGTTATTATAGTGTAATTATTACAAGGAGTAATAATTACAATATTATATTTAAGATAAATCTCTAATTTAAATAATGAATTATATTTATTATTTGCTGTTTGCAGAGTCTGTGCTGAAAACTAGATAGAGTGAAGACTATTCTAATTTAATAAAATGATGATTTAATTAAAAAATATATTCATTATAATTGAAACAAAAAAATCATGCTGTTTTAGCACACTTGATACTGCACTAACTGCAGCAATAACGCCACGCCCACAATCAACTCTCCGCCTCTCATATGCCAATATCTCAAATGTGCATGGATCTCACTCAGGCATAATACACGGGCCAACCAAACTTAGCTTAGTTTCTAAATGTGAAAACAAATTTCTAATTTTAAGTGAGGGGAAAACACAAACTAATTATTAATAAAGTCATCTGGATTATTATCTTCCAGGCAATGAGCTCTGAACCTGCAACTGATTGCCAAATTCTCAAAATAAGGTGGTGGTATAGAAGAAGATAGAGTCTGTGGTATTTCTTCTCTATCCAATTTCACTTTAAGTGATACAGGATCTAAAACTACATCCTCTAATATGAATTCCAATAATTCATGTGCATATTCTGTGAATAGTATGTTGAGCATTAATGACCATGATTTTTAAAGGTTATACTTAGTACCGATTTCAAGGATTGTTTAAAATTAAATGAATTACCTCTGGTACTATCTTCTTTGACAATACTAGGGACCTGGTTGTCCTTGAGGATGCTTCATTTTATTCTTGACAGCACCAGGACAGGCCCATCGTATAACTGTACCCTATTGCAGTTTTCACTGAATTGCAAATCTGCAAGTATTTGCCTGAAAAAATTATTCAGTTTTACAAACTGTTCCGAAAACAAAATATCTATTATAATAAAGGTAGTCAATCAGACTATTTATTCATCAAATACCTGCACAGCATGCCAAGATAAGAGTAAGCAGTGTTCTTTGGAATGAACTGAAGTAGCAAACTGTTGAAAGATTCAATGGAAGAGGTTTGCCACTCCCTGGACAGCTGCTTTACATCTTTTAGAAAGTACGAGCTATTAATGATGTCTTCTACTCTCACTTCTGATTCTGAGCCTGTAATAGATTTTAAATAATGTTTTAATGAAAACAGTCTATACATTCTGATATCGGTTATATGTAATAATGCAAGTAATAATTTATTAAAATTAATTGATTCAAAACTATAATTAAAAAATTGAGGAATAATATAAGTACCTAGCTGTTAAAATCAATTCAGATCATAAAAGAAGATTCAGACTGTATTATGCACATAATGATGAAAATAAATAGGAAAATAATGAAGTAGCTACTTATGTAAATTATCAATCATAGATTGAAAAATAATCCTTCAAATATAGTATTATCTAAATAGGGTCTTAACTAACACGCTTTCAACCATTTTCGAGAGAAGTGGTCATGAATACACGCTGGAAAAATGGTAGAGTCGTGCTCGTGAAGATTTATGATGTGGTTGGAGAATGGAGATGCTCTTCACCTTTTCAACCACTTTCTCTCCAGTTGCAGAAGAACTAGCAGCTCAATTCAAATGACTGGTTATGCTTCTTATCCAAGGTCCTACTTCTTGACAGCCTTTTCTAATAAACCTTCAACAGTTTCTTCTTCAGACCTAGAATGATATTAAAGCGAAGGAGAAGTTAATTAATATTAATTAAAAGGTACTTACTTTTACTGACATGCCACACATCAAAATAATTGAAACATTAGGTTTATGATTTTTCATGAATTTTCGGACTGAAACATGTCGATCAGTAACTAATGTTTTAATGGTAAAGTCATGCTTCTCAAACAACTTCTTTTTAAGCCCTCAAACAACTTCTTTTTAAACAAGATCTTTTTGCAGTTTGCATTAAATCTACCACTAAGGCATCAACATTTGGCATATCTGCTCGAGTTCTAACCCACGTTGTGCCAAATTTCTGAGTCAGTTGCTCTCTGGTGTCCGAATAAGAAGGTTTTCATGGCACAGGTAATCTTCCCGTATATATTCCTTCATGCCGAATTTAAATGTTTATAATGATATGTAGGACCCATAATTTATTTTGCTGCTATACGAATATATTTTATATTTTGATGTGGTTGAGATGATAGCCGGTAAATTGCACGAACGAACAATTGCTCGAATTATCAAATTGCTCGAATCAACAAAATTGATCGAATTATCAAATTGCAGTTTTCGATTTTATAAAAGTCAGTTATTCATGAAGTGGAGCTGCACCATAACAATGTTTGTTTCTTTTTAGTAATTGATCATTAATCATTCTATAGATGATTTTAATTATTACTCATTCTGGTTAATCTTTTTTTTAGACCGTTTGTGTCATCTCGTATGTAACATGACAATTGAAATCATGTGGTGAATCACTTCTATTCATGTTTTTTTATCATAAATCCGAAAACTTTTTTATTACTAGCATATCTGTATGTGGCTTCTCAATAGGTGAAATAACTCAAAGTTATGGCAGAGTTTTAATAAATCTATGAAAAAAATTTTTGATAAAAAAAACATGAATAGTAGTGATTCACCACATGATTTCAATTGACATGTTACATACGAGATTATACAAACGGTCTAAAAAAAAGATTATGCAGAATGAGTAATAATTAAAATCATTTATAGAATGATTAATTATTAAAAAGAAAAACAAACATTGTTAGGTGCAGCTCCACTTCATGGAATAACTGACTTTTATAAAATCGAAAACTGTGCAATTTCATAATTCGAGCAATTTTGTTGATTCGATCAATTTGATAATTCGAGCAATTGTTCATTCAGGCAATTGTTCGTTCGAGCAATTGTTCGTTCGAGCAATTGTCTTTCGAGCAATTTACCTAGAACCGGTTGAGATATCGACCACTGCCAAGAACCAGTGTTTCTAGCAAATTTTTAGCTGTTCGATTTGTAAGCCACTGCTAACTTGCAGCACCATATAACAATATGCTGAATATGAACATTATACTAGTTTTATAAATGACATTATTTATAATAATGAGATTGCACACTATAAACATATTTTGAATAATAACAATTATGATAATTTTTGTATTTCTCAAAGAAAAAAAGAGGTGCCTATAGGCAGCTAGGGTAAAGAAGCAATACGCATATTCATATCTATCGATGTCGATACCTATTTTTTCTAAACTAGATAACTATGAATATAGAAAAACCCTAGGCATGAAAACTACCAATTAGACGGATCATTATTATTTGTTTTCTTTCAGACCAAAGGACTTGATAATGATGGTATCAGACTTGATGATGATGGTATCAGGAAACAACCTTTCCTGACTCTTCTGAAGATGAACTGGAAGAAGATGTCCTAAAGACCCTGATTTTGAAGTTGAAATATATCATGCTGCCAGTGTCACAATAGATGAGGATGAATGTGATAATCATATTGCACTCATAACAGAGTGCTCAAGGAGAAGGAGCAGGCGGAGAAGAAGGTGCACATGCTCATGAGGGACATTGACGAGAAGAAAATGTTTATATCTATCAATTTGAGTTGTATACAGGCAAAGATCCACAAGACGCTCAATTTTCAAAATAGTCTTGGATTAAGAGAATCTGTTAGCGAGCGCGAATGAGTGGAGACTCGAAAGACAAAGGGTTTAATGTTTTTCTGATAACTTTTTTTCAAGTATACCGTTGGCTAAAGATATGTTAGATGATGGCATTGGCTATTGTGGAACAATAAGAGGAAATTGTAAAGGTTTGCCAGAATTACGCCTAGACACGAATATAAAAAGAGGATATGATTGGAGGATGGATAGCTCTGGAATTTCAGTGACAAAATGGAAATAAAAATAATAAAATAAAAGAGTTCTCATCCCAAACATTCATGATCCGTCAGTAGAATGGCCCATATCAAGGCGTCAGAAAGATGGATCTATGGAAGTCTATCCTGGAACGGTGATAAATCGAAACTACAACAAAAATATGTGCTATGTTGACAAAGCAGACATGTTGAAGTCCATTTATCAGTGCAATCGCAAAAGCAAGAAATGGTGGCAGCGGATTTTGTTTTCATCTGCTGGATGTGACCATAGTCAATTCATTCGTAATATATCGCCATATCACGGGAGAAAATTAAACCTAAAGTCTTTCAAACTGTCAGTCATACATGGTCTTGCAGAATCGGCAGGAATGAAACCTTAAAAAAGAAAATCTTCTGGTGGGAAAGTTCGGAAGGATATTATTAATCCTCCTAAAAGGCACAAAACCAAAATTGCACTATAAATAAGACTTAACAAATCTGAACATCTACCAATTAGAGTTCAGTCTAGTCAACGTCGATGCAATTACTGCAGCACAAAAAAAGAACCACATCGAACATTCTACATTTGCTCTGTATGTAATGTTCCTGTATGTGTTAACAAGAGAGAATGCTTCTCTAAATATCATTCAAATTAAAGTTTAAGTGCCCTGTATCAATATGACTCTAAAACGGCGTTTACACTATCAGTTTTGACTGTGGAGGTGAGTGTCAATCACAATATTCCCTCCCTCTTCGCCACAAAAGTTGCTCTCTTCATCACGTCCACGCTATGGAATCTGTCAATTACAGCCATAGGTTATAATGAGTGATTGCACAGTATAAAGACAATGAGTAGCCCAGTTGTGTGTTATTATTTTCCAAGTGGATTGTGCGTGACGTCAGCAATCTTGAACCAATCAGCGACTCCCAGAGTCACGTGATTGTGAAAACTTTAACCAAACCAAGGGGAGTTCTAGAAACAAACCATAGGTTAAATAGAACGCGCGTGATAGGAAGGAAAAGATATTGAGAAAACTGTAGAAAATAATTCGTTTTTTTTTACAATTTAAGACTGTATTATGGATAGATTCTTGTTATCAGTAACTCTCTTAATATGGCTGAATTAACAACCATTATCAAAAATTGCTATGTCTGTGAAGATCATTTCTCACTAATCAAGATGGCAATTCACCAAGATTTTGACTCCATTCAAAACTAAGTTGAGGTCTCTCCTCAATTTAGTTTTATTAGGGTTGTGCCAATATGCGTTTAAAATTATATCCTATAATACTGATTGAATTTTACCATATAAAGTATTCGATATAATTTCGTTTCGTCAATGATAATCTTAAGATCTATAATTTTAAACGCTTATCTTATCAAAGTATTTAATTTGAAATATACTTTCATAAAATAGTAAATAAATTTAATAAATATATTTAGTTAGAAGAACGAAGTGAGTTTCATACAAATACTACATAGTAAACAGTAGTAAATTTTCTTGGTCTTGACGTCACGCACCACCGGTCTCTTCTGCAACGCTATTGGTCAGTTTAAAAATGATGTCTCCGTCTACTTATTCTGTGGTGATAGTCAGTCACTGTGTCACACACGGTGTGTGCGATGATGAAAGGATGTTTGCGATAGTAATCCTCATTATATTTCGACTTTTTATTTCATATTTGAAATATGATGAACCAATGCGAAATGTGCATTAATTTATTAATGACAGTTTTATATTTTTGAACATGAATAATGCTTAAAATTTCATAGAAATAGATTATAACTAATTGTGATGAATGGAATAGATTTATTTATTAATAAAATAGGATGAACGAGATACATTTCACAATAATTTCCCAGTAAATATATATTAATGTAACTGGAACGCATTGACTTATTTTTAATTATTTATTTACATAAGCTATTTCATTGAAATGCATTGTGATAACTAAATGAATTTGCTGTAGTACAATTTAAATATAAATAATATAATCAAATATACAATATAAACAAATAGTAAACACATAATATAAAGGTTTCTCTGGTGACTAAAAATAATCCATGTGTGTCGTTCAGCAACACTGACCAACTGTTTATAGTCTTAACGTCAATCACCGAAACTACAAGGGTGGAGAAGTGTGATTGACAGTGACGTCCACAGTCAAAACTGATAGTGTAAATGCCGCTTTAATAATATCAAACTGCTCTATTTTTACTTTGTTAGAAATTACTCCCAAGTGTTACGTATGAGGGACAAAATTTTGGATACAACTTATTCACATAAAAATTTCCCAAAAATTAGTTTTCATACAATTTTGATATACAAAGGGTTAAGAATAGAATTTTCATATAAATCAAAAAATTCAGCAATTACCTTGAGTAGCTCGATGTTAATCATCTTTTTTGTTTCCAAATCCATTGTGACATAAAAGCCATAGCTACTTGGTTCAATGGTCTGGAGAATCTGCTCTCCTCCACCAAGAACAATCTCCTTCAAAGTTTCTATCAATTCCTTTTTTGTGTAGAAGCTATTGATGGAGGGTAGAACAGTACTTCTCACATGCTTGTAGTGGGTTTGCTTTGAGATACTAGGAAATTTTAAGAACTTGAATAAATTGGAACATTTTGTGAATGGTGTTCCCGAAATATAAGTTGTCGCACAAATTGTTAGATTAAGATGGGGAACAGTATTGACCCTTTCTTGATTGTGTCATATGACTGACTTTAAACAACTTGGTCAAGTTTTCTTAACAATCATGTAGCAGCCATAAAAAGTACATTGACAGTCACGCCTCTTGAAAAATGATTTTTTAGCTCCTGAGAAGGTCCATTAGCTTCGAATACTGGACAATAGCATAGTCTGGCGTAGGACCAGGTGTATCAATAGTAATCCTAGAACAAATATTGAGATAAAATATTATTAAAGTCACTAAAATTGAAATCAGGTCTATATAAAATTCTTTTTTCTTATCAATGTAGATTTTAGACTATAGCTAGATACTAAAGTTAATATAAAAATAGTAGTAAAATTGTAATTTCATATTAACTGTAGTATTTATATTGATTATTGTTCTATTCAATCTGGAATTATCAAAATATTCATAAAAATATAGATATAATTTATAAAATCGAAGTTCAGAGAAATTTCCAAATAGCTATCTATTAACTGCAAATAAGATGACTTTACTTCTATGAATTTATAATTAGTTGGTAAAACTAAATGAAATATCACTTACCATAAGTATCTGAAGGACGATAACTTGTGTCTGCAGTACATATACTTTCAACGTCAAACATAGGAATGTCTAGTTTTCTCTTCTTTTTAAATCTGCTGTGTCGTAGAGGTATTTTGCTCTTCTCTAATTGAACCTGGGTAAAGAAAGGCACTGTCATTATACATTTTTAATTTACAGTCTATACTCTATAGAGGTAGGATATGATGACATAATTATTATTAGTTGCTTAGTTTGAGAAAATTGTAAACAATTCTGACATTGTTTGAGTATATGCGTTTACAACCTATGAAAAAGATATACCAAGATATATAGTATAGAACAAATAGCTAAATGAAATAATTTTTTTAAGGTAAAATTTCAATAGTAGCTACTAGTTAATCTCAGTATCTGGCTATACGATATATTGCATGTATGTAAAACTAAAACTCTATTTGAATCTTACTTTTCTCGAATGACAGCCACATGAATTAAGTTGAGCAGAGTCATCAATGAAGACCTTGTCCCCAGAATAGGATGGATGCTGCTAATATATTGTTGTTGAATGAATAATGCTAGTTAATTGAGAGTATAATATAAGTATATAATTTCATCTTATAAATTTGATGTTATTTTAGCTACTTACAGAATTGTTTTTATTATCAACTTCAATAATAACAGGCAGCTTCTGTCATCCTCTGAATATTCTTGATGAGCCGATACAAGAAACTGACAATTTGAATTATAAATAATTAGCTTAGTAAATAATATATAGATTCACAGAAAGTTCTTTCTGTTGTAGGAAATTGTACATTGAAATATTAATTGTTGGTAATTATAATGTATACAATGTGTTCCAACATTTTTGATATTTTTCAGTGGCTTTTATTCATAGTTATATTGACGAAAAAAAAAATAATAATACACCAAAATGTTCAGGAAGAGTGGATTTTTAATGATAAATAACAAGAAATACATATTATAGAAGATACTGGAAGTGGCCTACATTTTGCTGAACACAGAGATTCACCAGCTTTAAAACATTAAGTGGTAGTACACTCTGAAGGACATTCTCGCGATGATCTTCTGAAAATCTCTTCACAACATTGATAAATTCGTCCAATGTGGTTGGTTTTTGCAGCAAGGCCCAATAATAAAAATCCAAAGGATTCAAATCTGGAGAATGAAATGGCCACGCAATCTGTGTCCCACAGCTGATGACTGCATCCAAACTTGTTCAACAGGAATTCTTTGGCGGCAGTGGTGCTATGGACAGTAGCACAGTCCTGCTTCCACCATAAACCTTGTATTGTAGAACATGAACGAAAGGTGGGCCAAATATTTTCTTACAGCAACTTATGGTAGCAGTCTCCATTCACTAACTTGCGTCTTCCATTTTCATCCATGCAGGTATGAACGACAGGCACTTTACAGTTAACAATAGCAACAAAAAGCATAACCTTCTCATCATTTATATTGTTAGATTCAACAATCTCATTGGGACTAGTAAGAGACCGAGTACCATGATTGCCTTCATTCAAGCAAAAACAATTTTCATCGGTCCAGATAACTTTCAACACACATGTTTCGGGATCTGGCTGATCCTAGAGCCACCGGCAGAATTTGAGTCGCTGTTCCTTTTGGGCTTCCGTTATCGGATGCACAGCCATATCAAGATAGAACCGCATGTGAAGGTCTTTCTTAAGGATTCTCCAATAAGTAGTTGAAGAAATGTCGAAAAGAGGCGCTGATTTTCTGACTGAGCTTCTTGATTTTACATCCATAAATGTTCTGACTTCTTCGACTTTTTCTGGCGTTCTCTTTGTGAGTAAATAAATTTCTTCTTTCGAAAAATCGTTCCATTCTTGTACAATATAACAATTTGAACTGTTCTCTTGCTCTTCCAGATATCTTTTACTCTTGTAGAAACAGACGTCTGATCATTGCTGGCGAAGATGTTGTCACGAATGCTCTTATTATAAACTTTTTCTGTTCATCGTAGAATTTCACCCTTTCTTTTAGCCTTCTGTTATTTCTTCTAAGTCAAGTTTTCACAATATTCTTGGCTCCACGTCGAAAATCCAATCTTAAGTAACAAATTAGTGTATCTTGTATACCGCATTACGATATGTAATTGTTTATATACGGCTATGAAAAATATCAATAATGTTGAAACACACTGTACTCTTATCAAATTTTAAAAACTTACTGATTGTTCTTGGACATCTGTTTGAAGGGATAGAAATGTAACTTCCAGCCCCAGGTTAGATAATTTTCTTGTACTGAGATAGAACACTGCAAATACATAATTAATAATAGGATTAGAATTATGACATCAAGATGGATTTTTTTTAAATTTTAAATAGCTACACCTCAGATTGCAATTGATGGTAAAATTGTGTGGCATATCCGATGTATTGTTTTATCTTTTAAGATTGATATTCTAACATGCTGCTTTTCTTTTAGCCATTCATTACTATATTACCATTAATTCTTGAAAAAAAAATAGAAAATTCGAAAGAAAATGATGGCTGACTTTTACAATTTCTATGAAAAAGTCAGCACAGTTAAATGCAGCGAATACAGACAGTGCTACATCTGATTGCACTACTAAGCTATCACCTCGCCATTAAAAAATGGTCTCAAAAAACTCATTAATGCTGTCTTTTTTATATTTATGAAGAGGCTTCAAAAAATATTTCAGTTCAAGTGACACTGAATAATATGGATAAAATAATTGTGTAAATTTTTTTTACATAATATTACTAGTTAACAATATATTTAGCAATATAAATATATATCCTTAAAAATATCCACTTTCAAGTATTCAGTAAGAGTCAAAAATTATCTTCAATACATTTAATCCCAAACTTCATAGCTTGGGATTGAAGTAAAATTCAATCAAAATAATTTTCGAAATTTAGAAACTAATAAAATATTCACAATTCTTCACTTGTGATTATGTGAATGATGAATATATAGTCCAAATTATTTTCCAATCATAACAATTCTACACTTGTGATTATGTGAATGATGAATATAGAATTATATTCATAATTCTTTTCTAAGATGAAAAGAAATATTCCCCGCTTTAAAATAATTGTCCAATTTTTGTACACTTTTACTAGGTATTTGCTCTATGGGCATAATCTAGTCATGGAAGTACTAGTAGAAGGAAGCGGTGCAACGACTAACCAACAACGTACGTATAAGCGTGACCATGAATTAAATAGTTAGAAGGATACTCGCACTCGACAGAAATACCAAAGATAATATAAGATAGACGCTCAACTCCATGTTATAAAATAAGGAGCATGTTTGCACTGACGTCAGCACTCGGACTCAACTTCTAGCCAATTAGCGTTAATGTACACCCACAACTTAGTGTTTTCAAAGACAATATCGTACCTACGTAGGTTTATACTTGCTAAGTTTACCTAGTTATTATTTCTAGATTATGTTTAAAATACTAAGTAGGACCACATATGCGATCTTGTAGACTTAATTAATATAAAGTAATTAGTTATGTAATCCCTAATCAGTAGAGGGAGGATATTTATATTTAAAACGACTAGACTAAAGATTGTCCCCCTGTGAATTTCAATGGGGGGGGGGGGGGTCGTACAATTATTATTGTTTGGTCTGACGTATGCTACTGATCGCTTCTGATTGGTTGTTAATATTCTTGCATGTGCCCTATCAAGTTCAGCGTCTATCTTATATTGTCTTTGGAAATACCGGCAAAGAAGATGACGTCACTTGGAATACGATTTGAAGGTTTTTGGATTGTTTACTTTGAGTCTGTAGCTCAATACTAGCTTTTCTGTAGCTTAATTCTAGTTTTCAGAATACAGCTATTAGCTACTTTATTCTATACAGTTCTTTTTATTCAATTTGTTTATATATACTGTATATTATGAACAACAATATAAAGTTAGTGATCTATGATTTTCATTCATTCCTTAATTGAAGAAATCCGCCGACAAATATTAATTATATATATTTCACCATATCGATTTTATCGTGATAAATAGTTCTTATACCTACATTTTTATATTAGAAATTATTCTATATAGTTCTTCAATTTCAATCATTGTTGGAGAATACACAATCGATCCAAGTCGACACAAATCCAATTATTATTGAATATCATCTGAACTAAATTCAATAAATAATTTCAGTACTTGGTATATATATATAATTATATATTAACATTTACGATGCATTTAATTATCTATTTGACCAAGTAATCAAATGTAATTTCATGAAAATCTATATCCAAATATTTCCGATGCGAGTATCTGTATACCAGGTGACGTCATGAGTCGCTCGCTTGACGTCACACTTTCGCGTCATTTTCAAGTGCAAGTATCCTTCTAACTATTTGATTCATGAGCGTGACCATCGTGTTAACACCTTGTTGTTCCGCTGTGTCGTGTGGTGACGTCACAGCACACATATGACGTCACCCTAGCGACAGCCTGAAAGTTCAGGAAGCATTCGCACACGGCTCATTGACGATTCATAAACGAGGAAGAGTGCACGCATCTAGTACGCGCTCCACCAAACGCTTATTCAAGTCCTTAACATTGCATCTGTTGCCTAAATATTCATCAATTAATCTTCTTACATCAGTTAAATGTCCAAAGATGAGCAAGATGATCAGATACCTAAAGTATTTTGAAGAATAATGTGTAAGTTAACATCAGCTGTTGTGCTAACGAGAACCGTTAAGCCCCGTCCAGACGGTCAAATTTTTCAGAGAAGTGACAAACTAAATGACGATAACTTCCTAGCGTCAAAAAACCGTCAAACATTTCATCAGTTTTGTGATTCCAACATGTTGGATATCATCATCAAGAATTTTGTCAAACTATTTGCTGACGATAAAGTTTGAAGTACACACCGACTTTCCGGTAATTCTATTTTTTTTATTTGCGCGTCATTTTAATTTATTACAGCTAGGTACACCTACAAAAACCTCAATTTTTTCAAACTTAGTATTTATCTAGTTACAATGGCTGACGACAGACTCTTGAATACTTGGTCACGTTCTGACACAATTTCATATATTGAGCTATTGAAAGAGTACCATCCGCTATGGCAAGTCAAAAACCCTGACTATGCCAACAGCTCCAGCTCAAACCTGGCCTGGAGTAAATGTAGAAACAGTCAGAAAAAAAATTAACATCTTGAGGACCCAGTTTCGCAAAGAGTTGAAGATGATAGAGGCCTCAAAAAAGTCTGGAGCTGGGACAGCTGGTATTTAATTTCCATCACTCTGGAGCTTTAGCTTACTCCAATTCCTGGCATGTGGTGACTTGATGGAAACTCCTCAGTCACTTTAAATCTAGGAGTTTTTCAATCTGAAAACGAGGATATGCAGCCGCAGGTATGTCTCAAAGTAGGGAAAGACAGTTAGGCTAGATTTTAATTTTAAGATAATTTGTCTCCAAAATGACAAAAATTCTCAACAATTTCTCCAATAATTACATGTAACTTAGGCTGGTGCCAAATAACTAATAACCATAACCTTATCATTTCCAGATTGATGAAGAGTTCCACCAGTTGGCTGAGGAGGTAGGAATCGACCTGCCAGATATTCCCACTGACACAAGAAGAATATGAGGAATGTGTGTCAGAAACCTCACTGTCGCATCAACTTCTGCCGTCCCTGCCATCCGCCATCTTGCCTTCCATCAACATCTTTCCATCCTGCATCCTCTTCTACTCTTCCTTTGCTCTCTCCTACCTTTTCTTTACCCTCTGCTACCGTTTCTTTGCCTTCCACTTCCATTTCTTTACCTTCCACATCCATTTCTTTACCTTCTACTTCCATTCCTTTACCTTCTGCACTTTCCATGTCTTCATTCCCTTTTTCTACACCCTCTACCCTTCCTGTGACTTAACCTTTAAATAGTCTTCATTCTTCATCTTCTGCTCCTGCATCTAAGGGAAGGAAAACAGAAAAAAAATTCTACTCTTATGATGGATGCAGTGATGGAATCACTGAAGAAGGTAGATGCTGATCCTCAGCCAGACTGCTACTCTATCTTTGCTAATGAGCTAGCAGAGTCACTGAGGCTGGCAGACAGCAAAGAGCAATCTAGTATAGCTAGGATCATAATGCAGTATTATTCATATTTAGCTTTAAATAATAGACTAACACATTCTATGGTTGAAGTAATAGTTCAATTTGTGCTTCAACCAATCAATCATTAACTTCATTTAGCTCCATTCATCAATTTCAAATTAGGTCCATTCATTAACTATCAAAAATACTCATCTTAAAATAGTTGATTCACTGTAAATATTTTTTTTATGACTTAACTGACTTCCAGTTATTACGTTTGTTACAATTTTTTATTTCTATTCAAGGTTATTAGTTATTTATATATAGTAATTTAATTAATATTTAAAGAAATTGATATTTTTTATTTCTATTCAACGTTATTCTAGTTATTTAATGAATATTTAAAAATATTACTAGTATGTAAAAATATTACTAGCATGTAAAAATATTACTAGCATGTAAAAATATTACTAATTTTTTTATTTCTATTAAGGTTATAGGTATATAGTTATTTAATTTGCAAACACAAATTAAATAACTATACAAATAACTACAAATTGCTTTGCTTACTTTACTAATAATACATACATCACAAAAAAGGGCTGGTATTTATAAATAATGTTTTTTTGTAGTTTTCATTAACAAATTGTGCTGTTATTAATAATAAATGAACTAAAGTTGGAAGGCATATGCCATATGATCTGTATAGGAGTAAGCAATAAGGATAATTTAAACAAAATGACTGTTCATAGCATTATCTTCTTGAGATATAACACAGTTGTGATATTAAATATATAGCTATTTACCTGTATTTCTTCACCTATTAAGAATATCACTAATCAAACAATTACTGAAATGTTGTGCATAATTCACAATTGTATCTAATATGTGAAAAAAGTAAAAAAGATATTGATTAGCTATTCCAATATATAATAAAGATTAAATAGTAGCTGAATAATTCAAAGCAAACATATATATATGTGCATAAATATAATAGCTAGCTAATGTTAGTTGTGGTCTGTTGATGTAAGAAACAGTTAAAGTATAACAAACAACACTGGCTGCAATAAGCATAACATTCAACAAGCTGAGTAGGTATGACATTTTAACAAGTGTTGAAATATTAGTTCCACTTGTTATTAGTTTGTTACTGCTAAAGAGATGTAAGAAAATTTTCCCAAATAAGATAATAGGTAACATATATTTTATTAAATTTTGAAAATTTAATGGCGATTGACAAAAAGATCCTGCCATGGAACAGATCCTTTATTTAAGAAGTAGTCTTTGAATTGTTCACGAACAGCTTTGGCATCACCAGACACATTTCTAGGATGCCCCTGAAGTCTGCAGATTCCTTCGTCTTCGCCAGTTCCCTTCGACAACTATGCCTTGCTCTATACTTTCATTGTCTACATTACCAGGACCAGTGTACTCAGGGGACATCTTCCGCAATAAGTTGTGAAGAACCAAACAAGCAAGTATGACAGACTCTACTTTTTTCGAACTCAAATTAATTGGAGAGAGTAGAACTCTGAATCTATTGGCCAGTAATCCAAATGCATTTTCTACTGTTCTTCTGGCACGTGACAATCTGTATGAAAAAATTTCTGACCATAATCTTGGTTTCTGAAGACAAAGGGTTTCATCATGCAAGGTTTTAAAGGAAATGCATCATCTCCTAAGATGCAGTATGGTGCTATCTTATTGCTATTAAGAAGAGTTGATGGTGTGGGAATATTTAGTAAGTTGTTTTCAATTCCACTCTTCAAATTTGAAACATACCAAGCTGCAGAATCAGATGCTCTCCCATTTATGCCCACATCAGCATAAGTAAATTCAAGGTTGGCATTTACCATGGCCAGTAAAATTATACTGTGTGTTCCTTTATAAGTATAGTAGTAACTTCCTGCATTGGTTGGAGGGTTTATCAAAATGTGTTTGCCATCAACAGCACCAATTGTATTGGGAAATTGCCATTTCTTTTGGAAATCTTCAGCAATCAAAATCCATTCTTCAGTCGTCGTTGGTGTCTGCTAAAAAAAAGGTTATATTAAAATTTAAACTCAATACATTAATATTGTTATTTACATTTCTATTAGAGCAGGGTAATGTCACTAGCTATTAACAAATGACTGATGAAGAAAGAACAGAATCAATAATCAAAAGTTATTCAACATTTGGGTCTAGCTACCTTAATGTAGCTATAAAACTAAAGGTACTTAGTATGAATAGCTAATTTACCACAAACTCTATATATAAAATATGAAACATTTTAAATAAAACACTAGGTACAAAAATTTCGCTTACAGCATTAAGATTTTGGTATTATAGATACAGCATTAAGAAAAAAATTGCCAAGTATTTCACACTGGGGCCAATAGCATGATTCAATGTGGCTCAGATACATATAGTTTATAGAAACACAATACATAAGAAAAAACTAAATAAGTAAGTGAAATTAGCAGGGTGGTTTGGTTTAAACATAGCCAAAAAAAACATTTTTTTTTTTAATCTTTTGAAGCTCTAAAATCTTTTTTGATGTATCAGAAATCGTCAATGTTATATTTATATCATTTAAAATAGTTTTATTAAAGCATTTAAATATATTATGAAACTATATAAAATATAATTAGTTAATCTTAGTTGTGTAATTTATTCATGGAAGACATTAAAATATAAAACCAAAGGAAAATAAATAAATGGACATGAATATCTCTCTACCATATTGTATTATTATCATTTTATAAAGATATTTTACATAGTGATTTAGTAAATATTAAAATAAAGTCTTGAGTCACACTGTGATATTCATGAATTTTAATTTGAACATCTACATTTGAAATGTAAAGTAATGGGAATATAAGAATTTAATAAATATTTCAATTTTGAATCTAGCTATGTTATTTAAAACTTGAGCTTTGAATTTTTTTAAGAACTTAATAAAGTAGACTAGCAAATGTTACATAGCATCTAAATTAATTAATTTTTTTCATAATTTATCTCAAATAAATCTATTTTTTTCCATAATTTACCAAAATATGAAATAAATGATGTTTTGTAATGTTAATCATGTATAGTGATCAGTTATGAACTAATAAGTATCTATATGCACTTTTATAAAATAATTATATATAAAAACCATTGGTTTTTAACAACCCTGGAAATTAGAAAACTCAACTGTGATTCACCATGTTTAAAAAATTTAAAGTATGGACAAAGTTGCCAGTATATTGGCGACTTTTGAGGGGTTAAATAAGTTGGAAAACCTGTAAATAACAAGTAAATCACTTCTAAAATAGTCTCATGAGTTACACATGCATCAGACATGAAGCATAAGGATGTTTTCAAGTGTAAAATCTTCACTAGGAAGCCAAATTTCTCCTTTAAAGTATCTTAAATGTGGCGACCTGGATCCATTTTCTCACTAAACTGACGACTTTCCTGCCACGTTTTAAAACATGAATTCACGAAATGATCATAATCACAGGGACTTTTTTCCGTCAATGTAAATAACTAAATATTAACCATCCATTAATTAGCATAAATAAAAATTAGAATTGCGTCAAGTTGAAAAGTTCTTGAGAAGTTGAGCTATGAGTCTATTTTCTTTTTAATTTTCCCTATAGGTACCTACTACAATACTGGTTAATTATAATGATTTATTTACCTTCATGTATTCTTCTTTGAAAGTTTCATAGATAGCTCGACAGGTTTCAGGAATGATATTCGATAAGCTTTGCTTGGAGATTCTTGTTGAATATTGGAGAGAGGTGTAGCTACCTCCACTTGCCAGCCAACGCAATGTAGCCTCTAGTCTAGCACCAGAATGTATGCTGTCTCGCCTCATTGTGTCTTCTTTACATATTAATGGAGAAATCTGGTGTAATATGTGGAAAAAAGTTCTGGTGGCATTCGGCAGTAGTTGATGCAATCTTTCCTCTCTTCACTGCGCAATTCATTGAAGATTTGGCTGTAACATCCCCTTTCATCTCTGCGCTGTAACCACTTCTTCATCCATATCTTTTTGGGTTCATCACTACCATCTTCTTCTTCTTCTAGCTATATAAGTTTTTCTTCTAGCTCTGTTCATTTTGTCAACAATTCACAGAGTAACTTTACTCAACAACCTCACGTAGTGAAAGCTACAGCGAAACTGACGCCAGTGAACCTCAAAACTTTTGGTGAGAAAATTTGACCGTGTAGACACTCCTTGAAAACTGACGATAAGTTTGTCATTTAGTTTGTCACTTCTCTAAAAGAAACCTGACCGTCTGGACGGGCTTTACTCAACTTAATCTGTCAGCTCTGAGATCGACGCATACGCTTGCACTCGCCTTCGTGTCTAAAAGGCTCATTTACACGAGGCTAGTTTACACGCTGCTAGCTGGCGAGTGAGATAGTTAGATAGTGGTGATGACACGTACTGAACCAGAAGCCAACTAGACAGCGAGTAATACTTGAAGATGTACTGGCTGGCCTTGCTTTTAATACCAACCTGCTTTTATAAAAGATGAAATAATTGCGATGCATGACTTGAAGTTATTATATAATTGAACAGTTACCCAAGACTTACCTGTAAGGTGAAGGGTGACTTCAATTACTTCGGAAGCCATTCTTGTTCATTTTTCTGGAGTGTTCCAGAGGTGTCAACTTATGAGATATCCACCTGCATCGGCCGTTAACTTAAGCATTCAGTATTCAAAGATCGAATCTTTTGTTGTGTATTTCTGGAGTGTTCGGGCGGGAGCGCTCCGGGCGGGAAAGAACACTCCAGAAAAATGAACAAGAATGGCTTCCGAAGTAATTGAAGTCACCCTTCACCTTACAGGTAAGTCTTGGGTAACTGTTCAATTACTTATCGCCATTCTTGTTCATTCTGGAGTGTTTCAGAGGTGCCAACTTATGAGATTTTAAAGAACGCAGCAAAAGATGAGACCAACCAATTTTCAAGTATGAATTTAAGATAAGAGTATCAGAAAATTGTAACGTTGGTCCAGTCTGCGACCTTCAATATCGTCAATGGTAATATTATGGTTCAAGAAAGAACAGGCAGCTGCTGCACAAGTGCAGAGATTAAAATTAGCAATGTCGATTCCTGCCTCTTCCATAATTGCTTCAATCCGTCTACCTATTTTTGAAATAGATAGGTACTGTTTGTATGATTTTCGGAAACTTACAGAGTTGATTAGACTCTCCACGAAATCTAATCCATGTACTCTTTGAAGGTTAAATATAGACAGAATTTGAATTGACATTAAAATACCTCATTTAATCAGGAATTCATTATTTCCCACACGTGGTGTATAAAGTAATTGAAATAGTCTCTTTCATGATACAAAATCTTTATACATCCATAACTTTGAAAGTTGGAACTTGATGTATAGATCATTGAGCTTGTACCGTATCTCATTAATTAATAGGTTGAAATTCTAAAAGCAATACCTTCCAGAGGGAAATAATTTTTCAAAATTCAAAACAGAAGAAACTTCCAAGATCATTTGAAGAGTTTGGTTCCAAAACGCGATAAACGCCACTTTTGAAAAAAATGAGTTTCCACCTAAATCAATATTGTATTTCGTCGGTATTGTAAAGTCCATATTCGATTTTACGCAAAACGCGATATCCGCCGTGTTATTCTACCTAGTTTTCTCCCTTTCTTTCCAAACCGCGACAAACGCCAGTCTCCCTTCTCTGCAGAATGCGATACATCCGCTCAACCAATCACAGCGCACCATTCCACGCGCACCATTCCATGTAAACAGTAGACGCGTCTTACTGAATGCAGCTGGCATCCTAGTGCTCTTCATCTTCTTGATAAAACAGACAATAAACAAACAATACAACATGAATCAATTTGACGGTATGGATGAACCTGTGATGGTTTCTGCGGTGGGGAAAAAACGGAAGCCATCAAAATCGAATCATCAACGTGAAAAAAATAAGAAAATGAGGCACTCGGGAGGAGGAAAAATGCCGGCAGTTACTTGTTCTCACAAGAAGGCCACTAACTTCTGTCACGCAGACACATTGACCCCAGGGGATCTATGGAAAAACTTTCAGTCTTTTTACTCAGCATCTACAAAAGTCGAGCAGGATCAAGTTATTTTACAGCTGATCACTGTCAAAAAGGTTCAGCGGCGACGTCCAAAGGTTGACAACAGCGATATTCAGAAGGATAGGGAGGTCACTAATGAATATAATTTACTGACCGAAGATCATCCGACGAAGATTCCTGTCTGCAAGGCCACCTTTTGCAGCGTATTGGGTGAGTTTCATTTTTATTTTTATTAATTATATTATTCATACACGACTTTTGTTTCACGCGCATTGGTGTTTCCATGGCAACAGTCTTAAAAGCTTTAAAAAAAACAGTCTCCAAAAAATTAAAGGTGTGTCCAAACTTTTGACTGGTACTGTACATACTACAAACACACCTACATACATACAAACAAATAAATGTAATTTTTCTGTCATTGCAGGTATCGGCAAGGATCGTGTGTCTCGAGTGGCAAGGTATTATGCACTCAATGCTACAGCCAGACCAGAACTCAGGGGTGGTGCTCGTAAGGTGGCAGAAAATGATGCCAAGAAGCAGCTTGTGATGGATCACATCAAAACTTTTACATGTAGGGCCAGCCATTATGGAAGAAGGGGAGCACCTGGCCGTAAATACCTTCCCAGTGACCTCAGCGTGCAAAAAATGCACAAGCTATTCGAACAACAGGATCACGATGTAATCAGCTACTCCCTGTATTACACTCTTTTTCGACAGCACTTTAACCTTGGGTTTGGGCATCCTGCAACAGATGCCTGTTCGTCATGTGCCAGGTTTCAAATGAGAGTCAAGGACCCCAGCTTGACTGAAGAAGAGAAACGCAGTGAGTCTGCATCCTTCATTCTACACAGGAGACGAGCACGGGTGTTCTATGATTTACTGGGGAAGGTAGATCATGATGCAGTGACTGTTTGCTTCGACATGATGCAGAATTTACTACTCCCTAGAACGCCCATAGGTCAGGCATACTATTCAAGACAGCTTCACATGTATGTCTTTGGTGTTGTTACTCACCATGGGAGGGGAAGTAGACAAGCAGTAGAGGATGTCAATCTGTACACATGGATGGAGCATGAAAACAGGAAAGGTAGCAATATGACTGCTTCAGCTCTGGACCACTGTTTACATCAACAGTTGAGTGGTGCTCTTGGCCGTGCTCAGAGGCTGCGCTTGTTTAGTGATTCATGTTTTGGTCAGAACAAGAACATCAACTTGCTGTCCATGCTGTTTTCCTTCATGAAGGAGGCCTTACCAAGAATCAGTGCCGAGTATGTGTTTCCAATAAGGGGGCACAGTTTTCTGCCCGTGGATCGTGTGTTTGGGAGGATTGAGCAACAGATTAGAAAGAAGGATACCATTCTAATGCCAGAGGAATACTATGAAATTTTGCGGAATCATGGAAATTTACACATCTATGGGCAAGACTGGACCGCTTATGATTTCAAGTCAGAAACACAGGCTTTTGTAAAGGCACAGAGGTCATTTAAGCTTAGCGAAGCGAGAATGCTGGAGCTGAAAAATGACAAAGTTGGATTTAAGGTCGTGTATAACAGTGAATACTGCTACCACTCAGTGCTGAAGAGAGGAAAGAAGTGGGCAAACTTCAAGCCAAGTCAGCTTCCCAATGCAAGCACAGTGAAGGAAGCAAAAAAGAAGGATGTCCTGAACTTGCTATCCGAAATCGGTGTGAGTGACAATGTGCGTGCGTTCTATAATGATGCACTCTCTCAGTCACAGATGAGTGATGTTGACTGTGACAGTCATGAAGAGTAGCTGCCCATTGTGCTAGCCTTTTGAGAGTTAATTTGATTAATTTATTAATGAAATAAATTAAATTAAATATTGGTTATAATACTGTTTAATAGTATATTAATATTGTTTATAATATATAATTGTTGTATTGTTTAACATTAAATATTGTTGAATGTTTTTACACAGAAATATTGTATTGTAAATATTTTGGAGAAAAAAAACGTGTCATGGATTTATTGCATTTTGGGAAAAAAAAAATATTTTTTAAATAAATCTTTGAAAATCAAAATCTGGATTTGAATTGTTTATGTTATTATAACCTCAATATGCTATGTGAATGATTGAAACAGAAAATAGTGGTTTTCATCTTTGTACTTTCTTGGTAAAGAAAACACATTTTAACTCAAATTGATCAAAATGGATTTATAGCGTTTTGGAACCAAACTCTTCAAATATATGAAGTTTCGGTCTAAAATTGGTTTTGGTGTTACTAGACTGGAGATACCTTATATAATTAAAGAGATACTAGAAAAGGCAGAGGCTGAATCCAACGTTGCTCTAAATAATGATGGAAGGCTTTTTCCTGAAAACTTACCAAATAAAAGTTGGGTACAGAGGTTTATTGTTCGGCAAAGTGGCTTAAGTTTAAGAAGTCCTGAGAGCTTGGGTCTTCTGAGAAGCTGGTAACGGAAACAAAATTGAGAAATTGGTTTCATCAATTAGAAAGGTTTTTTCTTGAAAAGCATGAAATCATGCATCGAAATTCCTTTTCCCAGCCAACGGTGATCGCATCTTCAACCTAAATGAAACAGGGTTTCCACTATCCCCAACAAATAAACTGAAGGTCATTGATGAGAAAGGAAACAAAAATGTTTACTGCGTGACGTCCGAATGTAAAAGTCAAATAACTGTTTTGGGTTGTGTATCCGCAAATGGCATATTTCAAAAACCCTTTGTTATATTTCCCGGAGTGAGACCTAATTATATTTTTAAAGATATTGATCCAAATAAATATAACTTAGGTGTTACTCCAAATGGATTGATATCCAGCGAAAGTTTCTTCGGCTAGTTTACAAATTTGTTTTTTGAAGAGGTTAAATCTAAGGTAGAATTTCCCTATTATAGTATTTATGGACAGTCATTCTACTTATGTAAACATTGCACTCTCAGAATTTTGTCGGTCAAATAATATAATCCTATATTGTTTCCCTTCTCATGCATCTCACATTCTCCAGCCACTGGATATTTCAGTTTACGGACCCCCAAAAATCTGGTATAGAGCTGTAAATCATTTATAAACTAAATCCTATCAAACAGTTTCAAGATCAAACTTCTTTCCTGTTTTTGATAGTGTGTGGGAGGCCGTTAAACAAAGATCTCAAATCATAGAGTCAGGTTTTCGAAAGTCTGGTTTAGTACCTTTCGATCCAAATGCACCAGATTACACTAAAATTATTGACGAAGTGAAAGCCATGGATGAATTTAATTAGGCTAATGATATATTAAATCCAGACACGAAACTGGGAATAACCATGGCGCTCAAAGCGTTTGTATCTCAAATATCAAATGAAGGAAAGAAATCATTTCAAAATGGATTTGAAAAACATTTTGATGTAAAATGCTGCTAGTCCAAAATCAAGCTGCAAATCACTCACTTCTTAGCAATCCTTCATTTCAAGAAAATCGCTTGAGCGATATGCCAAATCATCCACCGTCTTCAAATTCACCAGAGGTACTAAATGAAGACTCTCAAATGCCACTCCGTGTCCCAACCTCATATGCACGCACTGCCTTCTACATCAGATGCACTTCCTTCTACATCATATGCACCACCTACCCCAGCTTATGCGATCCCTTCATTATTCGATTCACCTCCTAGCTCCTATTACATCATATGCGTTCAATTCAACATGAAATGCATCTCTTACCACAGCCTATGCGTTCCTTTCATCATCAGAGATTGAAAACCAGGCAGAAGCTCAAATTTTAGAACCTTTGACAGTTTGTGAACAGTTCGCAGCAAAAGACAAATTGTTTTCAACGATCAACGCACTTTCTTCTACTCCAAAAAGACAAGCTTCAACGTTGCACAACGAATTGTCCTCTACATCTGAAACTTCAGATTTTCAGGTCCAATAAATATTGAAAGAAACCCCTATGGAAATTAGGAATTTTAAATCGTATCTGAGAATAGATGAATCCTTGTTACCTACAAGAAAGGAGCATAAATCGAGGCCACCTCATCCTCCAGCAGTCAGTGGAAATGACTACTATCGAAATCGACTCCAGAAACCAAATGAAAAACAACACATCTCAAATCAAAAGAAATAGCGCCAAGAACTACGCTTACAGAAAAAAGCTGACAAAGAAGAAGCTTTAAAAAGAAAGAAGCAAGATAGACATGAAGCAGGTGGAACAGTGAAACACCAAATTCTGTTAATGTTGAGTATCAAGATGATTCAGATGCAGACATTACCATAGACGACTGTATCATTTGCCAAGCCTGCTATGGAAATACAGACTTAAATGATGATATTGATTGGGTTGGGTGTAATGCTTGCAGGAAGTGGTTTCATCGTTATTGTTTAGATATTGATTTTGATACTATGACACAGAATGACATTGAATTACTTGATTTTACCAGTTCTGCCTGCAAAAGAAAGGCATCAAAGGGTAAAAGAACTATTAAAACTGTGAAAACTTTAAAATATGATGCAAAATTAAAATAAATTCTATATTACATACCTTAATATTAAATCACCCAGTGATACGTTTCGTTTCTTTAATAACTATGACTCTGTTTTAATATAATATTTGTAATATTGGACTGTAATTTCACGTAGTAGCTATATACTGTGATTTTCTTTTTGAGAACATGTATCAATTCTTATATTTTTTTTATGAATATATTGTTTCATTTGTTTATTTGTCTTTTTTCAACTGAATATATTTATAGGATATTATACTTATCTTACTTATTTAAAGAACAATGTTATGTTTATTAGGATATTTTATTGTTAATCAACTTATTGATGGTTAGGTTTTCTGTTTATAAACTTAGTGTATTATAAAATATGTCCTCTGATATTGAAAAATATGAGACATATGTTTATTTCAATTTTATACTGTTTTTTTTTTCAAAGGATTTACGATGTAGCTAGTGCTTTAAGGAAATATGTATTATTATTAAATGGTTAATTTTTGCCAAATACACATTGAAAAACAAATGGAAGTAATTTTATTCAACTGTTTTGTACACGATAATTTTCAAATTATATCTAGTTACTTACTCTTTAGAAAATTAATAAGAAAAATCTACAAAACGTTTTACTAGATTTATGGTGATGAAGAAGATAGAATATGAATTTTGTGATATTTTCATTCAGAAACGTTCAAGGTGCAACTTTTAAAATGCTTCTTTTCGTCTTATGCAAATTGTATTTCTAAATAATGTTAATTGTTAAATTAAATACTCTTCAGCAGATCAATTAAAACTAGGACGAGCACTCGCAGAGCGAATACCTTACCCGCCTCTACATTTTTTGTTCGTTCTTACCTTTTCTTGACCTTAACCTTCGACCCAATCGATCCGCAATATCTAATCAAATGTTCCTGGACATTGACCAATCGTTCCACCAAATTATATACAATTTGGTTGAATACTTTTTGAGTTATGCGAATAATAAAATTACAAATAAATAATTGACCTTGATCTTTACCTCTAACCGGTTCGCTCCCAAAATCTAATCAAATGGTTTCTAGATAATGACCAATCGTCCCCCCAAATTTCAAGCAATTTGGTTAAAGACTTTTTTAGTTATAAAAATGATCTTGACCTTTATGTAACCCTATCGTTCCCAATCTTGCCTGCTGATGACCTACTCCTACCTATACTGATCTATATCTTGTCTACTGATCTACTCAGGCCTACTGATCTGCTCTTATTAAATGATTTTATCTTCTTTGTATCTAGATGTCGTGTACTATACTCTCTTATTTTGCATGCTTACACTTATGTAGTTAATGTGCCTTTATGTATTAGCTCTTCATTTATGTACTTAGAGTCACAGTTATACATCCTAATTATTTATTACTATGAACGGTGATCTGTTTGTGAACATTGATCCTGATGAAAATTTGATTGATTTTTAGTTTGATTCGTTGGGTACAACTGAACAGTCTCAGTACTATACTGTTGCCGAATTTAATGAAGTTTTCTCATCATGTGGTAATTGTATTTCTTTATGTAATTTCGTAGCTTTAATGCTAACCATGAGATGTTTTTCTCATTTATTCAATCTTTGACAATTAATTTCAATTTAATTGTGCTTACGGAAACCAGATTTGCTTGTAAAGAGGGGTTAAATGTGGGAGGTTTTACTGGGTTTCACAGTGGGAGAGTCGAGGGGGAGGGGGCGGAGTCTCAGTTTACTGTGACGCCCATTTGTCCGTAAAAAAGGTGGAGCATTTGTCGATTGTCAATGAGAATATTGAAACATGTGTTGTGAGAGCTACTTCGAATGGTCGTTCAGTTACTATTATCGCTGTTTATAGCCCACCTAGTGGTTCCGTTTTCTTAACTCTTCCAGGCCCAGACTTTTCAGCGAAAAATATGCCCTATGTTCTCAAAGGTTTTTGACTATACCTAATCATTTATGTAGGTGGTGCAAAATTTGAGCTGCCGAGAGCTCACAGACTTGATTATTAAAAGGTAGTATACTTTCTGTACCATTGACCATTAAACGTAACACTTATTATGGTGGTATGAAAAATGTACTATCACACTTGAAAACGTTTTAAAAGTGATACATTTTCTGTACCACCTTGCAACAAACATAATTATCTGTGTGGTATGAAATGTGTTACACCAGACTTGAAAGAGTTAATCAATTTTGTAATAGAGTAAAAACTATTTTGAACGACTCTTTTGTGAGTGGTGATGTGACTGTGTTGACGGGTGATCTAAATGTCGATCTGCTTGAATATTTTGTTTATAGTATGTTTTCGAATAATTTCTTATCATTTATTTCAAAACTGACCCGTTTTCCTTGTGGTGACCAACTTGGTCACCACAAGATTTGGTACAATAGGTATCGTAATGTGCTTTCATGAATTTTGTTGCTTGACGTAACTGATAATCTTCCAACTTTTTTCTTTATTGAGGATTTAACCTATCATCAGGATAAACACGTCAAAATACAGTTTCGTGACCACTCTTCGGGAAACGTAGCCAGATTTAGGGATGGATGCTGTGGGCTTGATTGGAGCTGTCTGACGGGTGATGTCAATGTAGATACATTCATTTTCTGTGATAATTTGAATAAATTATATTGTGAATGTTTTCCTCTGAAAGTCAAGCATGTCTCTCATAAAAGGCTCGATATGCCTTGGTTAACTTCTGGTATCCTTCGGTCTGTCAAGTTGAAATCTGAATATTATAAGAGGTCAAAAGTTAATCTCATGCCAGTATCCGATTAAAAGCCCTATAAAAATTCATTGACTAACGTGATAAAGAAAGCTAAGAAATCTTTTCATTTAAATAGCTTTTTGAGATATAAAAACAATACTAAATCTACCTGGAAGTTAATTAATAATCTAATGATGAACAGTAAAACTAATAAAAACATATCTGCTCTAATTATTGATAATATTGAGGTTACTGACAACTTTGTTATTGCTAAACAATTTAATGAATTTTTCACAAATATTGCTAGTAATCTTAATTCCCAAATTCCTCCTCCAACTGCGGATCCCTTGTTAAATTTGATTCCTAATGTTCCGCAATCGATGTTTCTTTCAACTGTATCCGATTTAGAAATAGTAAATGTTGTCAGGAAGTTGAAGAATTCAGGCTATGGTTTGTACAATATTAGAACCAAAATATTTAAGAGTATTGTTGATACTGTATCTGATCATCTAAGTAAAATTGTTAATACTTCGTTTATAACTGGTCAATTCCCTGACAACCTGAAACAAGCAACTGTCATTCTTGTCTTTAAATCTGTTTCTAAATTTGAGCTAAATAACTACAGACCTATTTCAGTATTGCCACTACTTAGTAAGATATTTGAAAAGTGTATCATTTTTAAATTATTATGATTTCCTGAAAAGCATGATATCATTAACAAATCTCAGTTTGGTTTTCAAAAATTTAGAAACACAACTTGCGTCATTATGAATTTTGTCGAGTATGTGTATGAGAGGTTGAATGATGGAAATCATATTTTGGGTGTCTCAATTGATTTTAAGAAGGCCTTCGATACGGTGAATCATGATATCTTGCTGCAAAAACTTAGTAAGTATGGTGTTAGGGGTAATGCTCTTTCATGGTTGAGCAGTTATCTTAGTGATAGAACCCAGATAGTGAGAATTGTTTCTGTTGTCTCTAGTTATAAACTTGTGTCAAGTGGTGTGCCTCAGGGTAGTGTCTTGAGACCCTTGCTTTTCCTGTTATATATCAATGATTCGCCACTGATTTCTGATAACTTAAAATTCACTTTATTTGCTGATGACACTACCCTGGCACTTGGTGATACCTGTTACACTTCTCTTGTTCATGCAGTCAATGATGATTTGGTTACTTTGCTTGACTGGACTATTAAATAATAGATTGTCATTGAATGCTAGTAAAACAACTGTATCGTTAATAACGAATCGTACTCGGAATGTTGTAACACCATTGACCTTAAAAATAGGTGATGCTAACCTTGATTTTACTGATATTTTGAAATTCCTTGGTGTTCTTTTAGATAATAATTTGAACTTTGCTAACCATATTCAGCACGTTTGCGCTAAACTAGCAAAAACTGCAGGTGTTTTGTACTGAATTTGCAAATTTGTTCCCCAGAATATATCAACTAATCTATACTATGCGCTTTAGTCTACCCATATTTACTATACGGCATTCTCGTCTGGGCTGATGCCTCTAATAATCATTTGCAAAAGAAAATAATAAGAATAGTTACCTATCTGATTATTTAGCTCATTGTAGACAGAGTAAAATCCTGCGATTAAGAGATATTTACAAATATAGTCTTGGTATTTATATGTATAATAAGCAAATATCGGATAATATTACTGATCCCTCTCATAATTATGAAACTAGAACTCGTAACAACGCAGTTCCTCAATTCCAACGTCTTGCTCAGTGTCAGCGTTCACTTTGTTATAATGGGAGAGTCTGTTGGAATGATATTCCTTTGACCATTCAGAATTCTGTTTCGTTGACATATTTTAAGAGAAAATTTAAGGATCACTTGCTAGCTACCTATGTATAAGATTAAATTATGTTACGGTCGGTAGTATTACTTAGGATTTTGCTAGTTTTGTTATCAGTTCTCGTTGATAGCCTATTTTAGGATTTTTTACACAATTTCTATAGTTTTTTTTAAATTCATCCTATTCATTTCGTAATAAATGTATTTATGTTCGTCTATATTTGTGTTTTATTAACTTTGCAGTGTAAAATAAAGTAAAAAAAAATGCCTAAAAAGTTTCTCAAGAAACTTCATATAGGCTTGATGAAATGCATTTTTTTTTTTGTGTAGCTACTTTATGGTTTTACTTTTTTTCTTCAATAAATTATTATCATATTCTAACCATTAATAGTTCCTGGATAATTACCAATCGTCCCTCCAAATTTCAGGCAATCTGATTGAAGACTTTTTGAGTTATAAAAGACCTTGACCTTTGACCCGATCGCTCCCAAAATCAAATCAAATGGGTCCTGGATATTGACCAATCGTCCCACCAAATTTCAAGCAATTTGGTGCAATATTTTTGAGTCATGCTAATAACAAGATTGTTGTTAATACTAAGATATTGTTGATCAAAACAAAGCAATAATATTGCGTTTCTTTGTGTGCAATTTATATATAATAGCGTGGTTGAAATATCGATTTCGTGGTCAGTAAACGATACGTGGTCGAAATGTTTAACTTGTAAATGAACCTTGGTCGATAAATAGATATTCTTGAAAATATACATGATCTGCGAAAAAGGTGTTTATTTAAAAAAACTAATAAAGCTATTGAATTTCTGTTTGAAAATAAACAGTGTTCAACTAAATAGTAACACTCGAGTAAATCTAATATTTTAGTGATGGTACGTGTTTTCAAATAAATTCAAAATTAGGAGAAGGTGTGTTATTTGGTCGGTGATTCGATTGTTACCCAACTCTTACGATTATTTTCGATAATAATAAGTGAACGCACATTCTTTTTCTTTGCCCTAAATTAAATTGATAAGTATTAAAGAAATATTTTCATCAAGATGTTAATTAAACTCAACACATTGAATTTTTTTTTTAGAGTCTAGCTTACGAAAAGAAAAAAATTCCATTGATCACCAAGACAAAGTTGGAAAACAATGAATGACATAAAAAGTTGGGATGTGTCCAACTGTTGTGTACCATCTTTCTTTTTGAGCTCTCTGTCATATAGATTATTATATAATTCATACCTTATTATTTTTTAATAATTTGAAACCAAAAATTTGAAAATTCTGTTACTACCTACATTTTGCTGACTGCATTTATTCTCTAGAAAATTACTGGGTACTTTATTTATATCTATAACAAAAAATAGAGGTACACGATTCAAACTCTCAGTATAACCTCTCTAAACGTCTACACTGAAAGAAAAGTGTACTTAACCGAACCTATGTATAGTTTCATACAATCCACAATGTTGGTCGTTTTTAAACCATACCACAGCTGTGGTTTGAATCAAACATCATGAATTTATAATGTAATTTTACCTACATGCATGTACTTTATCTTACCTACATCTATCACCATTCTAACTACAGCTGAATGTCTATTGTACCTACATACAAGCAATTCAAACCACAGCTGTGGTTAAACATTACCTACATGCTTATTAATTAAACTACAGCTGGTTGTCTATTTTACCAACATGCATGCAATTCAAACCTCATGTAAAAGAATTTTTAACTGATAAACTAATCCTTCAAACTACAGTCGTTAAGCAATTTTACCTACATGCATTTTATTTTAGCCACTTGGATAATGTTTACTTTAGCTTCACTCAATTACAAAATACTGTAGTAATCAAATTCATAAGAATTCATATATAATACAGCGTGAAGATAACTATTAAATATAGAGTGATAATACTTCTGTTAAGTTAGTTAAAATAGATACAATATAAATAATTAAATTGGATATTTAGCAAATCTTTCCATATTTAACAAATCATTGTAATAAAACTCAAAATTAATTAATTAAATTTAATATAAAATGAACAATTTCAGAAACACACATTACTTGGTAAACATTAGTAAGTTGAAAATTATAATAGTTTCTCAGAAGCTATAAAAATTGAAGAAGTTACCAATTTATGTATCATTAAACATGAATAAAATATTCAAGAAATATAACAATTCTATTAACTCATTTAATAGATTACTAAATTTGAGATCACAGAAACCAAAGGAGAAACTGCAACTAGATTATAAGAAGTTATATATAGTTATGTTTAAAAAGGCCCAAATAAAGCTTCCTTGTAGCTCCCAAGATTTAAATACCCAAACAAATAAAAAGTCATTTAGTAGTTCATGAACTGAATTGTTCACAGCTAGCTATTTCTCAAAGCAACTCACCAAATCAGTGACGCATGGAGCTTTCATATCATAACATTGAAAGAATATCGTAAAATGATGTTCACAGTAAAGTAAAAAAATGTTTCAGCACTCCTTGCAATATTGCAAATTCAAAACTTGGAATAGTTTAAAATGCTACATCAATCGCCTTCAAAAAGTGTTGGCACCCAAAACATAATGTCATCAGAGGAAACATAATATTGATCAACTTCAGAACACTTTGAAGATGGGTGGCTGGAATGAGACTAAGAAGGATGAGTACTTGCCAAGCTATCCTCTTCAATAGTTAGCCATATGACTGAAAAGAAAATTACAAAGCATCAATTAATAAAGATCTTCCCATTCATAGTTAGCTAGAAGTCAAATAAATAGGTAAAACTTACAGAAACTTACCTCTAAAAGTTAACACCAACATCAGCAGTAGTTGGCCTCAATCTCTTGTTGTTGTGATGATGTTAGCAAAAGTAGGCAAGCCACCCCAAAAGTCTTCATGAGAATGTCTCTGGTGTCTGTAAAAAATAAGGAATTAGGAAATTGTTGAGAATAGTTAGTACAATTGAGAGATTAAGGCTAATTACTGACTATCTATGTAGCAAGGATTAGCAAAAATACTAAAATTCACAATGAATATAATGATAATTGACTTAATTGTTAAAATAATCATCCGCAAGAGATATAAACAGTCTTAGATTAGGTAACAGCAAGAACATATTTCCTTTATCCAATGGACTTCTCTAAATTAGAATTAAATATAGTAGATTTGAAAGCAGAGAATGAATATAATTGAATGAGAAAAATAATCAATTAGCTATCACGCAGCTATTGATGACAACATAGAATTAAATGTAAAGAAGTAGTACTAGCTACTGAATTTCAATCACTTTGTAGCTACTGTTACCAAAAATTCATATCATATTTCTCTGAAAAAGAGCCATATGAAAGTCATGGTATCTATAAAAAGTTAAAATTCTATAGAAGCAGTGGGAGATTCTGAAATTTAGGTTGATTTCAGAGAGCATTTCAGTCCCAATTAATTAAATTGTTACCAAGAGCCAGAAAGTAACTATCTCAAATCAAATATTTTCTGTGCAAAAAATACTTATTTTCTTCAATTTAAATTTATTTTGTTGAAAACAGAATGCAAAATAGAGAATTGTAGAACAATTTACCAGTTTCAGTAGTCTGGTGTTTAAATTAAAATATTTGATAGTAAAGAATACACTATTTAAAAATCTATATGACATACAGGTTACAGTTGAATGTAATAAATGCACTGGATTTTAAAAATCCCATTAACTGATCATCATATATCAAAGTCCATAGAAACTGATCTCAAAAAAATCTATTTTGATTATTGTTCTCAACTTCTCATTGAAATAAAAGTAAAAGAAACCTAAAGATAATTTTCACAGAAAAGGATAAAAAATATTCCATATTCTGCAGACTGCCAACAGAACAATCAAGTCATCAGAGACAATTATGAAATTTAGAAGATAATAATTAGTCTGTAAGTGGTGCACAGAACTAGGTACTCTAACTTTTCAAAAAAAAAAATCTTGAAAAAGCCAGCAAACAAATTAATTCAATTATTATTGATTTAGCAATTTTCACTCACAATATTAAATGCAAAATAGTGATATATAAAGAATATTAATTTATGAGAAAAGAAAAAACAACCAAGTTTACCATCAAATTCAATCTGGGAGAACTGGTGAAAAAATTGGAGAGTTCATGGACCACATAATTTTACTTTGGCATCAGTCTGTATTTTAACATTATCTGTACAAACAGTTATTGATTTCTTCTCTTATATACATGTATTTTTCTTAGAAGAGAAGGAAAACATAGAGGATTTCTTGGAAAGCACTTTACCAGTTTCTGCAATCTGGCCAGGGCTGAGAGTCAGAAATTAAGAGTGACACTGTGGCAGACAGTCTGACAGAGACTTCAAAAAGTTTACACCAATATATTATATTGTAATTAGGATTATATTACATACAAGCACCCTAGAAGTAGAGGCTAGAGCAAACTAAATATTATAGTCAGCTGCCTAAAGGCTATGCTGCAAGGTATTGGAGATTCTGCCTTGGACCTTTTCCAATTATAAATAGGTAGGCTGATTCTCTATTTTTCAGAATGAATTGATCACAGAAAACTATTCTAGCCTATTTTATGTACTGATATATATAGCTATTTCTATAAATTTAAGCACTGGACATAGCTGAAATTAAGTTAAGGTTACTACCAAATTACACACCTACCTTTGATATTTCACTGAAACTGACTCGCCACACCAGTTTCTTGCCTGATTTACATTAAATTTACATACATGTGATTAATAATTTCATAGTAATACTCTAACTACATAGACGACGGTTATATATACTGACAAAGGAAAATAATTTACCCACATGCAAGTTTAATTTTGATTTGTATTGTAGGTAAGGTGAACTGACATAGATGATGCGTATTGCTAACCACAGAAATATAAAATTTTACCTACATTTTGTGAGTTTATACTGACTAGAGAATTGAACCACATGCTGTAGTTCATCTACACCTAGCACATTACTGGAATTAACTACTTTAGCGTATAATCAACCCACAATCAGTTAAACTACAGTGTGTTGTTTGATGTCCAAAAATTATTTCTCTCAGTGTACAATTTATCTAAATATATAAAGAGGCTCAATGTACTCCACAATTTTTCTAGGGTATAAATTTGTCAGCAATAGCTTAGTACTACTATATAACAAACATTTTGTCTTCAAATTATAACCTAATAACGGTTAGTCATAAAATCATTGTTAGGCCTAGATTTTCTACTGTTTGTCCTGATGATGAATGCATTTTTTTATTCAAAAGCTTGAAACTAAAAACCTTCAGTGTAAATAACCTCTTGATTATATGGATATTCCGTTGAGTATGAATCATATCAATCAAACTAGAAAAATAGCTCAGGAGCCAATACATACTATATCAAGTTATTAATGATCTAATCCACATAGTAATAAATTCAATGTGATGATTATATTTAACCACTTCACAGTCTTGATTGGATACCTAAGGTATGATTTATCAAAATGATAAGTTGGTAAATATTCTGCGCAGTAGTTATACATAAACTAATCCCTGGATTAGAGATAATCAAGCTGTTTTTATTCAATTAGAAGCTAAATTGATAAGTTTCAACTTACCGGTTCAATCGAACTGGAAATATCAATGCGTTAGTAACATCCGGCTTTGATATAAAAATGTAATAACTATCTATATATTAATACGATAGCGGGTGTGTTTGAGGGAAAAGTGAAGGTAGAGAAATGAACGGTTTGGAAAAGATTGATGGGGGAAGAAAAAGTGAACCATGGAGCTAAAATATAACTTGAATTAGAAAGAAGTTGTATGGTGAAAATGTTCAATGGATGAAATGAACTATAGCTGACACTGCTTATTTTATAATAGTATATATATACTATATAAAGAGTATCTAAACCCGTGGAAATTCCAAGGATTTGAGAAATCAACAAATAGGTTCTGGTCTTTGTCTAATCAATAAATATGTCTTAGCCTGTTTAGACATGTTATGACGGACTGACCGACTGACACGGCTTGTTTTTTAATTGCATATAGATCATAATTCATAAATATCCTCTTTGTGGATAGCCGTGTCAGTCGGTCAATCTGTCACAAAGTGGAAAAAATAGAGTACAGACTAACACATATTTGTTGAGTAGATTAAGACCGAAACCTATATGTTGATTTCCAAGTTTCGTGGAATTTCCATGGGTCAAACTAGTCTGAAAGAATATTATAATATACACCAAATGAACCAATGGAATTGCTAACACAAAGGTGTGCCACAGTAACATTATCTCGCAATAGGGTCTAGGACATTTCATACACGAATTGCTTTTATTTTGTATTTTAAAGTGCATATAGGATATATTTCTTTTAATTTTTTACTATTACAATAATAGCCAGGTATAAATATGGGATAATATTATAGTGATTTAAGCCGAAACATTTCACATGAACACATAAAAAAATGTTTATCTATCGATTACAGTTATGAAATTAGATATGCTAAACTGGTTGACTGTATCATTAAATTATTTACCTCCTGTAATATTTTGCATTAATTAATGAGTTATAAGTATCCGAAATATGGAACAAAAAAAAAACAGAGTACTAACAAGAATAAATGAGGAAACGTAAGTGGAAATGTCCCTAAAAGTGGAAACGGACGTGTTTACGCTTATATAATTAAACGTAATACTAAAAAGTACCAATATCTAGCTATTTATTTTATATCACATTTAATTATCAATGAATTGTTTAGTTGAACATTATACATGTATTTATTTTATGTAGTCACTGTTGAAAAAAATTTTGTCTTAAAAAAACTAATTTCTGAACCAATATTGTTTCCAATAAGCTAATCTGAATACCTACTAATATTGATGTTTATTGGTAGTTATTGTTAAAACACAGCGCAAATAATTGTAGATATTGTAAACATAAAATAATGATTAAGTTTTATATCTTTATGTACTATAATATCTACGAGACATGCCTCGATATTATTGCAGATTTTATAAGACCGAAGTATAATAAAAGCGAGGCCTACCTGTAATCATTAAATTATGTATTCAGTTTAATTATTTTCCTGTTGCCGGCCAGTAGGAGCAGGAGAAAAATATTACGATAAGAATTAAGGTAAAGACCATCAAAAAAGGGAGTTTTTTACTTTTATTTTGCAGAATATTATTAATATTATATAATGAAAAATTTCGTGGACGAATTGTCCGTGCACGCTCGCAATAATACCTTCACATTGTATTTAAATACTAGCCTGATTATATCTATTTACACTGTATAACCTCGTCAGAATTTAAGAAATGCACATTTGGTTTGCCAATCCAGAGCATGACTTTGCACAAACGTCAGTAATGTGTGCGACGAACAATAATTTAGAAGTGAAGTTGGCAGGGATTGGTAAACTGAGTGCAAAATAAATACAGAGAAAGAAATTTTATGTAAATCAATGAATCTATACAACAAAAATTAGATACATATACATATATAATTAACTGTATATATTAAATGCTATAGACATACTTATAGTATTCAGATATATTTTCCAAAGATTCAAAGAAAATAAAGGTAAAATTATCGATTTAACTCAAACACAATGCAGGCTGATCTTCAGAAAGTTTAAAGCATATCAATCACTTTTTTTCAAAAGAAACATTAGAAGATTAGAAGAAAATTGCTGTAACTAACTTTAGAAGATTGGTTGATGTTTGGCGCGAGTCCGTGGAAAACTTTTCTCTATAACTCTGAGGCTGAAAATAAAATCTTTTGCAATCTGAGATATAAATGGTGAATGTGTAAATTTGAAACCGTAATATCAGAAACCTTTCATTCAGTCTCTCTTTAAATTACAAAATATAATAAGTAAGTTCAAGCAGAATAAATCTTCTCAATCAGGGAGCGATAAATTCAATAACAATCTACAATCTGATAAGCTCATGTAATTATATTCATATATAATTATATTAATGTTCAACTTTCTGTTCATGACATATTTATTAATTATATCAAAATATAGAAATATTAAATCATCTTCATTCAACTTCTTTTTAGTTTTTTTTAGTTACAAGAGCAGAGTCCCGTGTAAATGAACTTCCATGTTCTAAAGTTACAGTCGTCTATCTTCGAATATTTCCGACACTGTTTCCTGACAATTTATTTATTATGTGACAAATACCATATATTGTATTTTATTGCAATTCGATGATCAGCCTACATTATATGATATATTTCTAAATGGGTGTATTAAACGTTTTATGAAGTTCTCATTTTCCCAGATTGATAACTAAAGATTTGAAATTCGTTATTTCTTCTGTTTCAGCTTCACTCCTTAATTCATAAAATCCAGAGGATTCTTTTCAGTTTCAGTGTCTCAGACAGACGATGATCCCTATTTTGAACAACTACACACGACTTATCGTCACATCTACGAGACCAGTGAGATACGTTTGAACCGGAGATAGTGTGGGACATCGTATTTCTTTCCGTTACCGTAAGCCAGGTTAAGTAGCGTGCCTTTCCATCCGTTCTTTGGTGTTTATTGGCGGATGATTGGAGATCAATATAGATTGATATAATGGAGGACATTGATCCATTGGATACTTCCCTCTGTTTGTTCAGATTTCTGGTAGATCTCGTTAGGCTTATCCTCTACATCTCTCGAGTGGATTGTAACAGTTATGGTTAGTAGAAACGGTATTATTTTTGTCCTTCTATAATACAATTGATTAATATTGTAATGTTATTTTATCGTGCATTAAAAAGATCGTCATTTCACCATATTTAAAAAGAAAAATGATTCTAATAAGTTCATAAAATTGTATTTTGAACAGTGGCAAAAAATTCTTATAATAGATAAGTTAATTTTTCAATTCACATAGATGAACTTATTTCGGTCCGCAAAATATATCTTATGTAACTTTTGTGGGAAAATTACGCATTGGTTATGAAAGTGATTCAATCTAACTATTAAAAATTAAATGTATCAGTCAGTTTCTGTATTGAAGAAATATTCCGGATCAAGTATAGTTTAAGGACCCCATCTCAATCTGGGGTCCTTAAAGTACACTGGGCCCTTCAACTACACTTGGGGTATGGTTTGAAAGTTTGGGGTCCTTAGAGTATCCTTATTTTTTATAATGATTAAAATTATTATTATATATTCATATGTTAGTTACGATTTCTTTATAATGGGTAACATTTTGTTATTATTTCCCAATATTGCTATCATTTTAACTAGATAGTTGTCTTTGCTTCATACATTCAATGGCCGGTTGTGGATCTTCACCAAGTAGAGGTAGAATTTCTGTTTGGAATGCTGCTCTGTCCATTGTTTTTTGTTGCTCTGAACACCGTAGTGAAGAATTATTTCGATTTGATTTTTGATTGCAATCAAGACATGCAGAACGCCGTAGCATAGATACATTCGAAAACTCACTGGGGTCCTTAAACTACACTTGGGGTATAGTTTGAAAGTTTGGGGTTCTTAAAGTACACTTGATCCAATATTCCTTTCAATCGTTGGTATTTCTTCCACTATTTATTTCGCACAAGTTCTTTTTTTATAGACAAGGAAGCATTATAATGACTATACGAAGCATTCAATGTACATGATTTCTCGGTTAAGAAGAATATGTAAATGATATCACATAATATGTATCATCTCACTAATAGCATCATTATAACTCAAACACTATGAGAAGTGTTCAGTTAAACCTTATCAATGCATATGTTAAGCAATAGGAGAAAAAAGCAAAGACAGAAACTCAAACAGATTTTTTAGTATGTGGAATTCGTTTTGAATCCTTTTTTTCTGACTTTTGATCGATTTCAGTTTTCCTGATGATTTTGTCGCGTTGATGCTCATCAGCACGATTTCCTTATTCTATCATTAAATATATGATGTTTTTTCTAAAGGTTTTTTCTTTCGTGGGAATTCCCACTGTTACTCCTGGGTATTTCTCTCCCGGCCTTTCATTGCCAAAGAGTTAGTTGTTGAGAGAGGTTGTGCACTTTCGCTCACTCTCCGCCTTCCTTTGTTCTGCACTCCAGAAACTCTTACTAAGATCGCATGAAGTGAGTTATCTTTATTATTTGCTATAATCACTTTGACTTATTATTATTCTTTGCATTCATTATATATTGTTTAACTGAGTCATTTATTCTATTTTTGCCTGTCCATATTAATTTTGTCTACTATTTTTTTGAGTTTATTTTCATATGATTTAGTTGGCTTTTAAGCCAACTAAATCAGGCAAGCCAACTAAATCATATGAAAATAAACTCAAAAAAATAGTAGACAAAATTAATATGGACAGGCAAAAATAAAGATATAATTAGGTACAGTCAATTTAGTTAGTCTTGGTCAGTCGGTCGGTCAAAAATAGAAGAAAAAAATATCATTAACGAAATAAATTAATTTGTCTACCTTTTTAGACTTTGTATATATAAAAGATTATGATATTTTGTAATAATTATAGGCATTATTTACGATGATATTCTCGCTCTATTGATATATATTTTCGTCTTTGTTCTATTTCTTCGATATTCTCTTCCTCTTTTGATTTAGTTTACAGGAGCCACGAATGCAGAAGAATCTGCGGAGTGCATTCTTCAAATCAAACTCTTCAACTAAATCATATGAAAATAAACTCAAAAAAATAGTAGACAAAATTAATATGGACAGGCAAAAATAAAGATATAATTAGGTACAGTCAATTTAGTTAGTCTTGGTCAGTCGGTCGGTCAAAAATAGAAGAAAAAAATATCATTAACGAAATAAATTAATTTGTCTACCTTTTTAGACTTTGTATATATAAAAGATTATGATATTTTGTAATAATTATAGGCATTATTTACGATGATATTCTCGCTCTATTGATATATATTTTCGTCTTTGTTCTATTTCTTCGATATTCTCTTCCTCTTTTCTTTCGCATTTAGCCATATTTGAAATACATTCCAGCTATTTAATAGTAATTTATGGTTTTATGAACTAAACTTTAATTGCATTGTTTATTAAAAATGGCGTTCACTTCACGCACAGTGCGTCCTAGACTTGACCAATTACTCGAAATTTACTCTGAAAAAGAACAAGTGCTCGATGATTTGTTATCGTTTCAGTTTGAATCAATAGAAAATGATTCCGATAAAATTAGGGAGTATATTGTGACATTAAAATCTGCAGGTAAAACTTTCTTGAACACAGCTCATGATGCTATATGTTCGTTGATAAAATCAGGTTCAATTAGTGAAGCGAATAATTTGCGTGATATTAAAAAGCAACGAAGTAATGATATCAAGGAGTTAATTTCTATTGCAAATCACTATCTCGAAACTCTGGGCTACAGTGATGATATTTCTACTTTTGACTCCGCCTCTCAATGCTCTAGTAACAGTTTTCGTCAATATAATCCAAATACATATTTGGATCATACCTCTATGACTGAACCACAATTAGACAAAGCTCTTTCTATACAAACTTTTACTTCTAACGTAGAACTGACTTCGAATGTTGTACCTGCTACGCCAACGTCGACTGTAAAATCGGCTTCGAGTATTTCGCCTTTATTCAATCCAGAGACACAGTCTTCAAGAACACTAGTTTACACAACCTCGTGTGAAACTGTTGGAGTTAAACCTAAAACATCCCTAATTATGACAACAATGAATTCTCAGCCAAAGTTAGCAGACCCTAGTAAGGAATCACTAAGTTCGTGTGTCAATCTCATCGATTCATCTTTGCCGGTCACCATCAATCCTTCTTTGGATGGAACTAGACCAACGAATCATTCGACAGCGAACAGTGTAACCTTACATCCTGTGGTCAACCTATCTGCCTCCAATCCAGAATTTCAACCATTGTCTGTAATGAATGGCCCTACCATTAGCAGTTCTCAACCAACGAATAATCTTCATTTCGCTTCCAACTTAGGATCTCTAGGCTCTCGTCCTATTCCTAACGATTCATCATTGCCGGTCACGAATAGTTCTACTTTACGTAGTCATCGACCAACGAATCACGGAGCAGCGAATGACGTACATCATTATCCAGTACCTACTTTTCAGAACGACACAGCAAGCCTTCATATAGTGAAGCAACAACTATTCCAACGATCCGGAAATCCCTTCAGCGGAGAACCTGAAAATTATAATTCATGGATGAATGCTTTGAGAAACAGGATGGAAGGATTAAATCTATCAAATTGGGATCAATTACTGGTTCTTGAGGCCAACACTACAAAAGAGCCATTGAGGACTGTTCAAAAACACATGTCAATTGGAGGGACCGACACTCGCAGAACTTTGGATAACGCTCTACGAGAGCTTCGTTCTGAGTATGGTTCCAGCGTTAAAATAGCAAACGCCCTTAATTCTAAAGTAGATTCCCTCCCCCAAATTAAAAGCGCTCACCAGACTGAGCGAATGAAGGATCTTCTCTACCTATGCCAATATATACAGGCAAATATGACTGATACTGAAGAGTTAGGTATCTACAATTTTGCCTATGGATCAGGAAAACTGTGGTTAAAATTGCCTGATTCTATGCAAAACTCTTGGAGGTCAATTTCTGATGACTATCGCGTCAACAATCAAGACCGAAATCCTCCTTTCTCTCGTTTCGTAGAATTTCTTGCAAAGAAAACTCGTGAGTATTCAGACCCTCTTCTCCAACGCACTCCGATTAGCACAGACTTCAAGAAACGAGATTTGCCAATTTCTCTGAAAACTGAGCAAACAACAGAAGAAACTCCTGTTGATGTTGTCCACACTACAAGGAAATTTGAGAGTAATCGACCATCTTCTCAAAATCACGGTGAAACTGATTCTCTCAAGTTTTGTCTCTTGCATGGAGAGTGTTACCACAGCTCCTCAGACTGCCGGAAGGTGATAAAGCTTCCTCACAAAGAAAAGGTATCTCTCATCAAAAAGAATAATTTGTGTTTCCGTTGTCTCGGCAGACATATGAAAACACAATGTACATCAGATATCAGATGCAGCCACTGCAAGCGTGACCACAACTCTATCTTACACATTGATGAGAGACCAAATCAGAATCAACCATTCAAGCCTTATGGTGGGTCAAACCTTTGCACCAGGATATGCAACAATGAAAATTGCTCAACAAATTGCAGCAAAGTGCTACTTGTTGACGTTTCTATAATTGATAACTCAAAGAAACCACTCCGCTGCTACGCGATCATCGATGAGCAAAGTAGCTCAACATTTGCAGATCCCAAAGTAGCTGAGTATTTCGGTATAGCCGGTCCCGTTTCTGAATATTCGTTGACCACTCTAGATGGACATCAGACTCCAACTAGAGGAATTCTTCTCAATGGTCTCAAGATTAGAGGCGTTAACGAAAAACGAAGGTTCGTACTGCCACGTACTTATGAGAATCGGTACATTCCAAATTGTAAATCCGAAATAGCTACACCCAAGATGGTTCGTGCTCATCCTGAATTGCGACACTTAGCAAAACATTATAGCGAGTTCGACGACCAAGCTGACGTTCTGCTGTTGATAGGACGAGATGCTGGCCCCTGCATTTTCACCCGCTGTTTCGGAAAAGCCGCTCCTTTTGCTCACCGAACAGCTCTCGGTTGGGCGTTGGTTGGCAATTGTTGCATACAAAATTCTGCCAACGATAAGAATCATTGTGCTCCTAAAACAAAGGCTATTGAACATTTCTCACAAGCTCCATGTTTCGGGTTCAAAGAAAAATGCCATCTTCCTGAAATTGATATCTTCAAAGAACATGACGACGATGAGTCCCTTGGACCTTCCAAGCTTGACATCAAGTTTCTTTCAAAGGTTGAAGCAGCAATCTTCAAAGACGAGGAGGGAAACGTAGTTCTTCCACTTCCTTTCAAACAAGATAATCCGAAGCTACCCGATAACCGGATTGAGGTTTTATGCCGAAGCAAAAGTACACTAAGTAGATTAGCCAAAGATGAACAGAAGGTTAAAAAGTGTACTGAGGTAATGGGAAAATACATCGAGAAGAATCATGTGGCAGTTGTGCCTCCAAATGAACAAAAACCAAAGATCCCAGGAAACGCTTGGTGGATACCGGTATTTCCAGTAACGCATCCCAAAAAACAGAAAGTGCGCATCGTATTTGACAGTTCCGCCAAATATCACAACACCAGTTTAAATGACCAGTTGATATCAGGACCTGATATAAACAATAGACTGAGATCAGTTTTGTTGGGGTTTCGTAAAGGCAGCATAGGTTTTTCAGCAGACATCGAGTGCATGTTTCACAATTTCCTTTTGAGACCAGCCGATAAGGATTATATGCGCTTCTACTGGTACAAAGACAACAATCCATCAAGAGAACTCGTGCAATACCGTGCCAATGTTCACATTTTCGGCAATAACTCCAGCCCTGCTATAGCCGGTTTAGGACTCCGTTATGCTGCCAATTCTCCTCCAACAACAGAAGACGTCTGCAAATTCGTGAGCGAACAATTTTATGTTGATGACGGCCTCTCTAGTGCAGAAACTGTTGTTGGAGCCGTGAAGATTGTCGATGACACCATCAACGTCCTCAAACGTTGCAACATTAGATTGCACAAAATTTGTTCATCATCAAAAGAAGTAACTGAATCTTTCCCCGAATCTGAGAGAGAAACAGGTACTACTGTGGAATTAAAGGATAACATCCAGTCCGCATTAGGTCTTACATGGAACACTGATTTAGATCAATTGATTATTCGCAGTGATGTCCCTGATCGACCGTTCACTCCTAGAGGACTTCTTTCAACTTCACATTCAGTGTTCGACCCACTCGGAATCTGCTCACCAGTCTTGCTGGAGGGAAAACATATTCAGAGACGATTAATGACCTCTGAATCTGGCTCTATCTCATGGGACGATGATTTTCCCTTAGAGTTAAAAGGTGATTGGGACGCATGGAAAGCTTCAATCGGCGACCTTTCCGGCTTGTCATTGCCTCGCAGTTATCGACCAGTAAACTTTGGGCCTGTTCAATCTATAGAATTACATGGATTCTGTGACGCCTCTAACGACGGAACTGGGTTTGTCATTTACCTGAGATCAACAAACACATCTGAGGATAACCACATCTCATTCGTCATCGGTGATTCTAAGATAGTTCCCAAATCGTCTCCTACAATTCCTAGACTTGAGCTATGTGCGGCTTTAGACCTCTCTTCAGCGGTCAAAGAAGTAGCTGACAAGTTATCCATACCTGAAAATCGTGTATTTCTATATTCTGATAGCATGATCGTTCTAGGGTATTTAAAGAATGAAACAAAGCGTTTTCCTCTCTACGTTACTCGTCGCATCAACTTGATATTAAAGAATTTCCCTTCATGTCGATGGTCCTTTGTACAAACATCAGAGAATCCAGCAGATATTGCATCGCGCAGACAATCTGTAGATTCACTCATCAGTTCGATTTGGTTGACTGGTCCTAAGTTTCTGTGGGATGGTGGGTACAAAGACGTATCTCACGATGACATCGATCTTCCCGAAACCTTACCAATTGCCAATGCCTTGAAAACTGGAACTGTACACGAATCTCCAATCTTGTGTCTAGTCAAAAGATGTAGCTCCTTGAAAAAGACTTTGCGGTCACTAATTCTTGTCATCAACTTCACAAGGAAACTATCCGACAAAGCCAAACAGTCAAAAGGAATTTGTATCGCCCTACATGGACCTTCAACGGAAGAAGAAGCTCTTCGTGTACTGTTGAAGGTAGTCCAAGAGGAGAGTTTTCCTACGCTTTTGAAAATGAATTCTGATTCTGACAAGAAGCTACTTGAGCTCTCACCCTTTCTGGACGATCACTCACTAATCCGAGTTGGAGGACGCCTCTCTAACTCAGACTTGGATTATGAGAACAAGTATCCAATCTTGTTACCAAAAGAAAACCCGCTTACAAATTTGATTATTCGACACTTCCATGAACAAGTGAAGCATCAGGGGCGCACAATAACGTTAAGTGCGATCCGCCGAGAAGGTTTCTTCATCCACAAAGCTTCATCAGTAATTCGAAGCTACATAAATTCATGTGTAATTTGTAGGAGATTGCGACTTTCCCTGCACTTTCAAAAAATGAGTGACCTACCTAAGGATAGAGTTGAATGCCTCCCTCCATTTACCAACACTGGGATGGATGTGTTTGGCCCGTACGATGTAACTGATGGCGTGACGACAAGGCGTACAAACTCGACTAAAAAATGCTGGGCTGTAATATTCACCTGTTTGGTATCTCGAGCCACACACATAGAGCCACTTCCTCATCTCGACATAAGTAGCATGAAGAATGCACTCCGCAGATTCTTCTGCATTCGTGGCTCCTGTAAACTCCTACGTAGCGACCAAGGTACCAATTTCGTTGGAACCCGTAACTTGGATAATTCACTATCAAAAGCAGTTGAAGAAGAAACCAAACAACGCAACTGTACTTGGGAACTTAATCCTCCAAAGGCCAGCCATTTTGGAGGAGTGTGGGAACGACAAATTAAAACCGTCAAAGCTATTCTCAACACCTGTCTCTTCTCTCTTGGCCAACGTAGTCTCTCTAGGGATGACTTTCATACATTCCTTCAGGAATGCGCGTGTATTCTTAACAATACTCCACTTTGGGAAATTTCATCAGATCCCAATGACCCCCGTCCCCTAACTCCAGCGATGCTCCTAACTTTGCGAAGCGATGCTCCCGTAGAATCTATGACATATGACACTAAGGACTCCCTTGCTTATGGCAGCAAACGCTGGAAACGAGTTCAATACCTTAGTGACCAATTTTGGTATCGGTGGCGAACTAATTATCTTCAAACCTTACAACCCAGACGAAAATGGTTGAGTGCAGCAAGATCATTTCAACCAGGTGACGTCGTTCTGATGAAAGACATCACCATGAAGAGATATCAATGGCCTATTGGTAGGATTGTCTCTGTGAAGAAAAGTTCAGATGGTCTTGTACGTACAGTTCATCTAGTAACTTCACCCCGTGGAACAAGTGGAGTACGACATTTCTGTAGGCCCGTTACTGAGCTCTCTCTTCTGGTAGCTTCAAGTCATTTAGTAGAGAATAGAGCATAGAGAGGGGAGTGTCGCGTTGATGCTCATCAGCACGATTTCCTTATTCTATCATTAAATATATGATGTTTTTTCTAAAGGTTTATATTAGGTTTTTTCTTTCGTGGGAATTCCCACTGTTACTCCTGGGTATTTCCACAGTTCATAGAATACTATAGTTAAGACAAGCCTACGCGCACAGATATCGGTTTAAACTGTGTTGCCGTGATGACGTTGCAAGCGAGTTTCCAACTAGGGAATTACACACTAAAAAGCGGAAATTAAAAAAAAATGATGCAATGAAAATTGTTGATAATTGAACGGGTTCTGGCACCCCCAGATTTAACAAACTCATATCATATTGTTAACGAGCTGTTACTAAATAAAAATGGGGCAGTTATATAATAGCTCATCGATTAGAAATAATGACGGACGGTCGGACCCATTTCAAAACTGCATCCTGAATTATCCAATTTTATACCTACTAAAACCCTAAATCTACTAAAAATTGTATGCTTACTTTCAGTTAATTTATTATTGGGGATGCCGTTAGAACTTCTAATTGACAGGACTGTGATATTGATTTATTGGTATCAAAATAATTATTCTATAGAGGAATGGAAATAAAATAAGACCACAAAAAATATATTGAAAATAACAAATAGCTGAAGAAATTTAGTAATGTCTGTTTTGTACAGCTAATAATGAACCAAAACAAAAAGTAAAATAAAAATATATAATATATAGGGAAATGGCAACAGCAAAATAAAATTTTCTACTGGTATCAGTGAAAATCAAAACGAAAACTACACAAAGATCCTTTGTTAATTTCGCACTTCTTATCACAAATATGAGAAGAGTATTAATATTAGAAATTAGCTACCACAGTATATAGAGAAGTAACATCTTAGAAAATCCAATAACCTACTACTGAATCAAAGAAAGAACAATAATAAATGGTGTTCAACACTTATATAAGTACGGAATTGAAGGCCTAAAAAGAAGTTACAACCAAAGTAGGTAGCTTGAGAGATTAGAAGCTATAATATCATAATTAACAATTCAGAATATCAATTGAAAGAATATTATCATATGGTAACAAGTAGTTGATATATTTATTAAATGAACTAAGGAATATCGGAAGAGAACAAAAAAAAAAGAATAATGCATAAAATAAATTAATAGTTACTAACAATTAGTTAAGCTAAATATTTATTAGCTAACTACTTTGTTACCAAACTTATAGAATAAGCTACAGAACAAATAAACATGTTCATAAAATAATTAGCTTAACTGTAGTTAACAATCAGTTTTAATCAATTGAAAGATGTACATAAATACAAATAATAGCTGTAGTGTATTCTTTAGACAGCACTTATATTGAAATGAATACTAGAAATTGGGAACACAGAAAAGTAACTACATGAAATTATTATAGGTAGCTAATTGCACTTAACAATGAAGAGGAAAATGAGGTGATAGTTAATGAAGTCTATCTTGCCAAAAATTCAAGAGCTGAAACTGAAGAGAATTACAAAATAGCATTATCTTCCAGTATTTAAAGTAGTGTTAAAAATACTCACTTGCTACTCACTTATGAGTTAATTTTTTAAGTTTGTCTTTTGACTTAGTACAATGAATAGCATTATTCCAAACTTTAATGCTTTGGAAGATTCTACATTTGACGTAAAATTTAACCAAATATTCCGTCATAAGTGGGCAGCAGAAGTCAGGAAGGAAACAATTCCCCTCAATGACAGAATAGAGAAGCTTCGAAATTCCTCTTGCATAACAATATTTATCAAAAAATATATAAATAAACATTCAAACTCTTTAATGATAGCAATAAATGATGGAGAGCAGTACTTCAGGCCCTAAGATGATTCAACATTCTGTTCATATTCTTTGAACGAAGTAAAAAGATGATAGTTAATATCTTGGGACACAAAAATACTACTACATTTATCACAATCATTAATTCTCAATTTCAGTTTCTTGAGATGGTGTTTCCCAAGTTTCATCGCGATATAGCCAGCAAAATAACTGGTCGCATCATTGGAAGCAATAACTTCATCCACTCCCCCAATAGGAGCTGAAGGTACAACTGGCATTGTGTGGGCTTCCTCGACATCTTCAGCACTAATCTGGATGTCTAGTTGTTCTGGTTCAGCTAGATTAACCTGGAGGCATTAAGTTACAAATTATAAGTTTCATTAAAATGTAAACAATACACACCAGTTCCTTACTCAATACGAGCTAAATATATTAAGCACAGGAACATTCATACTGGTAGTAATTAATTAATTTAGATTAATTCATGCTATTTGAAAATTATTTGATGCATTTACTTTAAAGAATATCATATTTTACACTGAGCATTTATTACATCAACGCTAATTTATATTTCAAAGCACATCAAATAAGAAATGAAACTTACCATACTCACACACGAAAAGGTTTCGTGCATCTTTTCATTGACAGAGTCTTCCTCACAGTTACCAGTAAGCGGTGCAGAGACAAGTGAAGCAGAGCAAATGTTGGCAAAGTTATTGGAAAAACTGAAGGAATCAGGAAATTTTGCCAAACTTTACCAAAAAATAGTTCAATAGGGTCTTGACAGATGTTTCTTGTTGTTAAATAAGGATATTTCATTGAACTCAGCATTTCATTCAGCTCCAACGTTGCGGTGATACTGTGTCTCCAACCTCGAATGAATGGCATTTTCGGTTCGAATTTGCCTCCTCTAATTCCTTTAACCAGACTAGAGAGTCCTTTAAGAGGTCAGTGGATGAAGAAAGGAGATGCAAAGGCCTCTTCAGCTGATTACTATCCTTTGAAGAAGAGCTATTCAGGATATCAAAAATATCATTGAATTTTTTTAGATAGGTGCTAGTAGCAGAGGCAGCAGAAGGTATCAGGTTTTTCGCAACACAAAAGTCTATCCCTGCAGACACTGAATTTGATAAAACTTGAGTGGCAAGTTTGACCTTCATTTTTCCAGCATGCTTGATGTCAAATAAGTGCCGTTGTGACAATTTAGGTACAAGCCTCATACTATTATTGACATCAATGGCATACAAATCCTGTATATGATTCCATTTTGCAGCTTCTTGAAAACCAGGAACGTTAACATTTCCATTAAGTAATTCCTAGCGCTTTTCAGAAGATGAGGTGGATCTTTGTGGACGAAATAGGATTTGGAACCAATATTTATTTTTGGAGAGGACTCTTTTGCTCCAAGTAGCCTAAATGCCCTTTCAAAATTAGATCCTTGGTCACTAGTGATCCCAAGCACAGTAAATCCTTGTTGCTCAACAGCTGAAATAGATTGTTTAATAGAATCAACAATGAATGGAGCTTTTGTCCCTTTGCTCGTTAGGTAAAATCCAAGAGGATAACTCCACTTTTCTAAAACACCAACTGCCATCACACACAGAGCTGAAGTGACAATTTCCTTACTTCTTTCAGTACCATTATCTTGGAATCCATAAACTGAGTCAGAAGGCTCATGAAAAGAAAGACCAGACCTCAGAGACACCTCGTCCATTAACAAGTAGGTCAATTTGCTCTTTTGTTTCGAATTGATTTTCATTCTCATGAAATTACTATTTTTGGTAGTAATTCCAGGCTGGAGTTTGAATTTATGGAGCTCACGTTTAACGGTACGAGCACAGGGCAAGGGCAGCATTCGCTTGAGGAGATTATAGCCGAAACCAGTGGATGCAACCATTAAATTCATTGCAAGGAACTTCTGCTCTGGAGAGTACATCTGCTTCTTGCGTTTCGACTGGTTCAACTTCATCTTGATGAATTCAGTAAGGTATGGTCCAAGCAATTTTCTTTGCGAGTCACAATAATTGTCAATATTGAGCCGCCTGTATGTTTTTTTCTTTTTGGACACAACAGTGGCTCTCTTTTTATAATTCTTCTGGTTTTTCTGCCTCTCCTTCTTTCTAACTTAATTGGAAGTTTCTGCAAAATATAAATATAAAATGAACATCTAAAGTAAGATTAAGCAATGTATCATCATTTATATAAATAGCAGCTTAACTGACATAAATGTTGAAATTTTAGTTAAATGTATTACACACTCGTTATATGTTTAATATTAATTTCCTGTTAGACTAGCTCAGCTATATTAAATTACCTATTGTTTCAATAACCATGTATTACTTTTAATGAGAAACGGACGTAAGGTCTAAAGTCGATCACACTTCCGTTGAGGGTTAAATACCACTGCTTGTAGTTTCTAAAGGTAGTCTGTTTTTAACATTACTCAGTGAGAGATGTGTTCCACTCATCTCTCAATAGACTTCTAATTGTATAACATATTTACTCTTTAAATAAACTCTATGTCTTAACGTTGTTAACCCACTGTTATTTAACCTAATTCTAACAATAAACACAAGGGAGCATTAAAAACATGTAAATGTGGTTGTACCTGAGTAACCTGACTTTTAAACTTCTAAATTGAAATAAAACTATCAATTATACAGATCATTCATAACAGAAACTCACATTGGCTGTTGACTCTGCGCAATTAGTTCCATGTTGAGCATAGCAATGGTCATCATCATTTGCCATTACATGATCTGCAGGTCTATTGAAATCAGGCAATTCAGCTGATGTAGAGGCACAAGCCTGAATAAAATAGCGATTGTGATTTGTTATAGCAGTGATAGCACACATAACTTCCTTAAATAGTAAGGACCTAGTTAATAAGTATGTAATTGAAAATTATCGTTCTATTATGATTGTCAAGCAGAATAAATAATATCAATTAAATGGATCATTCATTACTGTCACTCACATTGGCTGTTGACTCTCCACAATCAGTTCCATGTTGAGCATAGCAATGATCAGAAACCCAAGCACAGTCTGGAGGTCTATTGACATCAGGCAAATCAGTTGATGTAGAGGCACAAGCCTGAATAAAATAATTTACTATTAGTTCTCATTAAAAAATTCACTCTCTACTAAATATGGTAGTGACTATACATCTCAGACTATAGGCTATAGAACTACCCAAGACATATAGCAATATTTAGTAACGATCTTCATTTCTTGGGGGTAACTAAAAATTTCTGAATCATCATTACACAGGGTCTAGCCAAAAAAAATATGCATTACTTTGAATGAAAAAACCTTCATATATTAACAGAGAAGAAATGGAATAGGTTCAAAGATGGAAGACGAATGTGATTGAAGAATTTCATTAACAATTGTTCAAATTGATGACATTAGCTTTAGTCCATACAATGTTGATAACACACACACACACACCTACACACACACACCAAGAAATAGGCAAATACTCTATAGCTATTCGTAAATATATGCTCATCATTTGAAGTATGTAAAAATTATTTTAGTACACCCTGTATAATAAATATATACTTCTCCACAACAATAATTATACATGTTCCACCACAATAACTAGCTATCACCTTAAAAATTATCAACATAAAAATGGTACTTTCAAAATTAAGAGGCATTATGTTGATATTCATAACATCCTAATGGAATATAGATGTGAGGATTAGAAGTAATTAAATATTGGATATCAAAATATCCAAATTAAACAAAATTTCCCATTGAATTTATAATTGGTGGAGTCAAACTGGTCCTTAACAATAATTATTTTATGTTTGACAATAAAAATTATCTACAAATACAAGGGACTGCCATGAGAAAGATTAGAAGAATTAAAAACATATTTATGTGCATGTGATTATCCGAAGAAATTAATTAACGCAGGAATCAAAAGAGCAACAGCTATCCCACGAAATGATCTGTTATCAGAAAATAAAAACTGTAACTGGGAAAAAAATTAAATACCATATATAACAACATACAATCCTACTATTAATGATAACTAGCAAACAATATCACATGTTTTTCAAAAAATTAAAAATATTCCTTCACTAAAATGTAAATTTGAAAATAAAATATTAATTAATGCTAAAAGACAACCAAAAAATCTGAAACAGCTTCTTACCACTGCTAAATTTGGCAATAAACAATTTCCTCAAGTTAATAATTGTTCAGAAGGAAGATGCCAACTTTGCAATGATATACTTGAAGGTGATGCATTCTATTTTAATAATTCTGATTTTAAAATAAAATTGAATATGAATTGCAATTCTAAATTTTGTATATATGGAATTAAATGTGGAAAATGTAAATATATGTATACCGGTGAAACAACCAATCTCCGCCTTAGATTTAAATAAACAATTTTTCGTAGCTGAACATATTAATCAATGTGGTGGAGGTAATTTTAAAATCATGCCAATTTATAAATTGAACAATGAAGCAAAATAACGCTTAGCATTAGAATAAATCTATCTCGGATCATTATATATATTAAACCACTGAAGAGAAGCGATACTATAAAAAGCTTCAAATGCATTTGGTTTTTAACTATTGACAAAACAATTAAATTGGCATTTTAAATCGTTCACGAACGCGTGAAGTTCACACCGTTTTATCGTTTGGACTAAATTTATACCTTTTTAATTTTTATCTCTTTTGACAAATTAAATGGCCTTTGAAACCGTCAGGGATGCCTGAAGTTCACACCGTTTTAATCTGTAGACTATATAATCTCTTTTTAATTCTCTGCATAATACTTTTTTCAATTATAACATCAATAAACACATTACCTCGTACTTTTGAAATTTGGATAGCTGGTATATCTTTCTATAAATTAATAATAATATATTATTACTGGATGACAAAGCTTACCTCAGGTTGTAAAGGAGTAACAGTTACTGGATGAGAAGAGTCAGTATCTTCATTTCCACACTTAGCCCGTTTAGCAGTTGAAATGTTAGCAACCTTGTCAAACAAACATCTTTTGATTTGACAGAGATGAGGTCAGATCAGTAACAGGCAAATTGGAGCAATTCAAACTGTCAAGATTGTTACCTATGGGAGGATAAAGATGTACTTAAGTAAAGCTTAATCAAATAGCAACAAAACATGGGAATTTTTTATTTAATTTAAGAAAATAAATAAGATTCATTGGAAAATTCTTCAGGCAAACAAATTAATTTTTAGGTTAAATGATGCAGATTTGAAATTTTCAATTAATTCTGAAATTAAATTAACTCAAACAGTGTAATCAATACCTCAGAAAAGATCTATATTCCAGAGTGGCTTATACCTAAAAGTCACTGAATTCAGTAAATAGTAATTGTGCTGTGTTGGCTTCTCCAAAAATGTGAAAAATTCAGCAGTTGGCATTTACTTTCTCTCTATTTGGTTGGTTACGATTTCTCCAATATTTAGTCAAATAGACAAATACCTCTCACAATAAACAATATTAATATAATACAAATAAATATATGAGAGTCCTTGGTCATTGTGAGAATTTAGGCCCCTAATTTAGTATTTATTTTAGAGAGAAGAAAAGTCTGCCCAATATGTCTCACACTTACCAACAAATACATTATACAATCTGGATTACAAGTATAGTAGTAGCTACCTAATGAATGCTGGAGACTCAAGAGTTGAGAGTCCAGGTAGCCGGTAGGCAATTAAGACCCATGCTATTAAAGCATGGGTCATGACGCCATGGGCCCATGGCCAGACTACTTGATGCCATTCTTCCAATTTGTTCGGACAATTATGAGTTCCTCCAAGTGCCAAAGGGTAATATGGTTAGAAATATTTTTTTTTTCTATGCTAGACTGTTCTTTTAGAGAGAATCCATCATAATTTGCTACTCCACAATTTTGAAATAATTCTTATATTTACATTAATTTTACTGTGAACAGAATAAGGGATCTCTACGAGACTATGAACACTTTACCAATTTCTGTAGACTGGACTCAAGTCTCAAGTTAGACTCCAGACTGTATTAGCTACATGATAAACCGCAAATTCCACTTGACATGTCGGTGGAATTTTCCCTCTTTGAAAAATAATATTCTGGCAAAGCCGCAATGTCAGAAAGTCGTGGATACAGCTATTTATTCCTATGTTACCATTAATTTTCTGCCATTTTTTAAAGTATGGACAAAGTCGCCAGTATATTGGCAACTTTAGAGGGGTTAAATAAGTTGAAAAACATGTAAATAACAAGTAAATAACTCCCAAAATAGTCTCAAGAGATGCACAAGCATCAGACATAAAGCATAATGATGTTTCCGATTTCGGAGTTTCCAAGTGTAAAAGTAAAATCTTCACTAGGTCCCTACTCAGCCTAGGAAGTCAAATTTCTCCTTTAAAGTACCTTAAATGTTATTATGTGGCGACCTTGTTCCATTTTCTCACTAAACTGGCGACTTTCCTGCCACACCTTGAAACATGGATTTTCGGTGGATAAATTACATAATTGCGAAAATGTTGCTATGTTGGTGGTGGATCAGCCAAATTATAATAGGGGGATTTTTTCAGCTATTTTTGGAAAGTCAGTGGGATTTACTCCGATTTACTCAATTTAGTGCACCAAATACAGAGTGGATCAGTGGATTTAGACACTTAGTTACCTACCCACCCAGTGCACAGAATATGCGAGATATTTCATTATTTTGGATATTCTCTCCAAACAATTTCGAATGACTGAGCCTAGGTAGCCAGTCTGCAAAACATGGGACATTTTAAACATTTTCTGTGTGAACAGGAACAATCTTTAATTTCCTACTATATTTTATAATATTTACATGTATTTTACTGAGAACAGAAGCCATAATGGAGGGTTTCATGGAGAACACTTTACCAATTCTTGCAGTCTGGCTAGGTAGGACCTAGCTAGGTACCATTTATTTTTTTATTTTTTGGTGGCTAAATTTGGGAAAATCTTGGTGGAAGAGCCAAAGTATTATGTAATCATCATATTAGCCTAGTTAATGGAAACACGGTAGAGTACTTTTTCAGCTTTTAGAAAAAGTCAGTGGGGTTTTGTGCACCAAATGGAGACTGAATTTCACCTGGGCAGGCTACCTAATTTAAGTTCTAATGCCAATTACTTAGGTACTTCAGTACCTAGCTATACCTAACTACTAGATAGAATAGACTAGGTACCTAAGATCTAGGTTCATACCTAGGTACCTACGGTTACTATTTAGCTCACCTGCTGATGGGAACGCATCTTTCCTTATCTTCGTTCTCTGGGGAGTCAGTCATCTTGTGTAATCATTTTTGTTGAAGTGTTTTCCACATATATAGTAAGGCGTGAGGATATTTTCTTCCTTGAGATTCAGGAACTTAGACTGATCACACACAGTAGCTAATCCATTCCTTAAAGTCATGTTTTCTAAAGTTAAAGAATCTTAAATTTGCTTCAGAATCACTACTATTAGTACAACCTAAATATGAGCACTTTTTTATTTTCAAACGTAGAGGCATGTTAGGTAAATTCAACTAGGCGAATATGATAGCTTTGCTTCTTCTAACAAGTTTCTAACACATGATTTGCCGCCAGAAATTTGTAACACCAGCAGCAGTTATCCCCCAAAAAACCCTCACTCCCACAGAAAATCCTCACCCCCTATTGTGACGTCATCACGGCAACATGTCAAATTTATAAACAACGGATAGTCATAACTATAGTATTCTATGAACTGTGGGTATTTCTCTCCCGGCCTTTCATTGCCAACACAGATCATTGAATATAGAAGATGTCCCACTCCTACGTGGACGCTAGCTGCCAAATAATTATTTAAGTGAGAGCGTATCAGCCAATCAGAGAGAGGCGTAACGTGACGTCACATATTACAAACGGGTATAAGTATATACATAACGGTCATAGCTACATTTTCTTTTACTTCCTATAAGCAGATATGGAAATTTTAATCTTCAGGAAAATAGGGTAATTAAAATCGTATATATTTTAATGTATATTTTTATAGAATGGAATACAAGAATCGAAGTCGAAACTGAAATATTTCGAGCAAACTGAAGAGTGTCTTATTAACTGTTCAGTCTCAACGCCATTGTGCAAGCCTTTAGCCACAGATTGTTATCATATTTTCTGAATAAAAACATCTTGTACCTTTTGATGTATTGGTACAAAAGAAAAATGAACATTTTCACACATTGCTCATTTTTCACCAGTTAATTTTGATGAAAGATAAGAAAATTATTGAATTAGGCAGAAAATACAGCGCACACCCTCCGCTCATGATATTGCATCAGAAATAAACCAACGCTTCAAATTCGTACTGAACAAACACACACACGTACAAAACATGTACAAATCAGAAATAATTATATTGTTTATAAATGTATGATTTTATTATCAGTTTAATATCATAAATGAATGTTTTGATTCTAAATAGCATATTTAAATTCAATAATATTCTCTTTTTGTCGTTTTTTGAATAATTAAAACAAAATAATATATCAATCGTAGACAACTCCAAGGATACGTCACGTTACGCACTCCTCCGATGCCAAGTGTCGCTAGAAAATTGAAAATACTGTAGTGGGATATCTTCTATATTCAATGATCTGTGTTGCCAAAGAGTTAGTTGTTGAGAGAGGTTGTGTACTTTCGCTCACTCTCCGCCTTCCTTTGTTCTGCACTCCAGAAACTCTTACTCAGATCGCATGAAGTGAGTTATCTTTATTATTTGCTATAATCACTTTGACTTATTATTATTCTTTGCATTCATTATATATTGTTTAACTGAGTCATTTATTCTATCGTTTCTGATTGTATCACTGGTTTATTTATGTACCTTCATATATAGCATATTTCTTATACCTATTTCTTATTGTTATAGGTCACTAATTAGACGAGGATTGAAATGGATAGTAAGAACAGCCTGTTTGTTTCTCTGCCCTTGATTATGCGGAATTAGTCCGCTACAGATTTGTTTTCTCTTACTTAGTTTAAAATGTTTACAATGTTATGATCTTATTATATAATAGTAAAGCTGATAAAAGTTTGTTTTCAATCAAATGATCAAGTAGCAGCATCAGCATTTTCTTTGTATTTCTCCTCAGAGAAAAGAGGAGAAATTTGTTTGGGTATTTGATAACCAACTTCTCTTTCAGGGGAAACTGACCCAACATATTTTCTTTAGGCAATATACGACTTTAATAATTACTATAGAGTAATCGAAAATTTCAATAAATTTAATAGTTTTGCAAACAACAAACATTTCAAACCGATAATGATTTATCGAACTAAGGAAAAAGATTTTCACAGTAGGCTAATAAAATCATACCCTCTATGTATTTACTTTCATTTCTTGGTAGGATATAGTTAACATTACTTTTTCATTAAACCCTTTATTGACGAGATAAATCTTAAGGTCTCCGATTTTGGAAGAAATCTCAATTGTGAGTTATCTTTAAGAAACATAAAAAATAGTTCGTATGTTCGTTCACAGCTTAGTTGCTGAATAAACTGTGGCGATTCATATGATAATGCAAATTGCAATGCCTAATCCTTACTTTCCTACATTTTTTAAATTCGTATTGAATAATCTACTAAAATTTAAGGTCGATGAATTTATAATTACCTGTTTAAATGGTCTTACCTTCTTACCGAAAAAGTTTTGCAAGGATGCCAAAAATTTAGGTCATCAAATTAATTTTGCCAAACCCTATAACCTAAAAAAAATTACTGAATGATTGCCTAAACATATAGTGAGGGTTATAGTACAGGCATTTCGTGCAAAAAAAAAGGTCAACCTCGGACAAATTGCAACAGAAAGTCTGCAAACTGTTTAATATATTCAGAAAAATGCCCTCTATAACATATCAAAACTCTTAAGGAATCCCAGTGGTGGAAGACTCCATAAAAGCATTCCAAAATGGCAGCCGTAAAACTGATATAATCCTATATCTCCACTTCGAAATGAATTAGTACTTTGATTTTAAAATGTTGAACATACATTTTCTAGCACCAGAAATCCAATCAAATACATTTTAATAAGCTAATCCGGACAAAAAATCCGAAATGCCGACCATTTTAATTAAAATGATAATAATAACTTTAACTCTGAATCGATTTGGAAGCTGTCTTTAAAAAAAATGACTTACTTTTTTCAAAAAAAAAAAAATCTCCAGTCATGAGATGTATGAAGAGAACATGAATGTCTTAGCGGCTTAGCGAGTTGTGCCATATTATTTACGCACACCTAGCTCCATATTGAGTAGCTAACCGTAATACATAAGAAATAATTGTTTCTTATCTTTGCTTGTTACTTTTTTCAAATGGAAAATTATTCTTCAGTGTTTGCCAATGAATGTGTAAATACAGTATGATCCACAATGAATGATAGTAAAACAAAAATTCCTTTAAAATATTTAATGGCAATTAATTGATAAAGGAAGACGTTTGATTGATTGCCAATGTTTGGACATTTATGTTTCTGATTGAAAAGATTCAAACTCAACGGGAAATCCATAATATAAGAGGTTATTTAAACTCTGCGTTAAAGGTTTTTTCAGATATCAAGCTTTCGAATAGAAAGATTTCTATTCATCATCAGGAGAAGGGTGGAAAAATCTGGATCTGACAATGAATTTTATGACCAATGGTTGTATGTTGGATACCGTCTTTCTATTTAAGCTATATATCCTAAAGTTTATTAATATTAATCAGAGCTGGGCGTTCCGCACGAATGTTCGCGAACCGGTTCGGACTGGAAAATGGGTTCGGACATTCGGATTCGGAACCTCTTCAAAAACGGTTCGTTCTTCAGTGTTCGGAACGTCTTTTTCGCAAGTCCGAACCTCCGTACCCGGGGAAAACTGACCTGTTCATTTGATTTTTTTAACGTTCTGAACATGTACCGTACCTCTCGGCTACTATTGTATACCTAGGTTTCTGCTTAACACTGAAGCGAAGAACATGCGTCTTTCCCCGCTCTTCTTCCATTACGTTATTCATCCTTTCTTGAATAGCGGTAAGTTAATTCATTAATAACTGTTTATGTTCCCTCAAATCTCAATTAAAATTGCTTGAAATATGTAGAACTATAGGTAAGGTTATAAACAAAGTAAACGTATATATTAGGTATCATTACATAACACCCTACACTAGTACTTTGGCCGTTGGCTAACCAGTCCTCATGGAAAAATAATAATAACTTAAATTCAAGACCGATTTTAAAGCTGTCTTTTCAATCGTTTAATTTTTCGCATAAATACATACGATTAGAGAAAAACGAAGGTGATAAATGGTAATATACTCATATTATGAGCATTTATTCAAATCTATAATAATATTAGGAATATACCAGAGATCTTTCCAGGCATTAGATGCAAGAGTGTTTTTCAGTACATAAGGGTGAATATTTCACTATAATCAGTTCACTGTAACTCTTATAGCGGCTTAGCGATATCAAATATGTGATAGAATAATTGCGCACACCAAGCTTCGTACAATAGCATCTTATAAATATAATTTGTTTCTTGTCTTAGCTTGTTACTTTTATTTTGAATGATGATTTTTTCTTTTGCTTTTACTAATATATGAAATACTAAATATCAAATGAAGGTTTTTATAAGAAAAAATATTGAAATGACTCAAATGAGCTAACTTTTGACGGCTAAGTAGGTAGGCTGATCAGATAATTTAAGATCGAGTATTCGGCTATTCGCTTTACAATTGAATTGATTATAATTTATATATAGCTATTATAATATTATATGTATATAAGTTATAATATAAATAACTTTGAGAAATATTCACCTGTGTGACCTTTCTAATGTATTGAATAGAAGAAAAAGTTAAGCAAGCAAATAGAGTATACGAATACCATAATACGGTATCTTATAGTACTTTCATATTCAAACAAAATACAAAAAGTTTTTATGTCATCAGTTCTCTAGATAGAATTAATCAAAAATGTTGTAATATAAATGCAAAATTGAAAACTAATAGTAAAAACTTACAACATATTTAATTAGATACTTGGATACTTTAATATGGATACATTGTCTTGCATTGTTATGACGACAGAGTTGGTCTTAATTTTTCTTTGCATGTAATTCGGAGGTCAGAAGAAAATTCAGAATAACTTAAACTACGTATTGGAGTAGAGAATGGAGGGGAACTTTAAAGATACTTAATGCTCATTCAGTCATACTCAATGATACTAACTTATTAAGTATAGTAAGTACAGTCGAACTCCCTTATAGTGAACTCCTGTATAGTGAATCACGCTCAATAGTAAAATCCGGTATAGCGAACTTACCTCTATAGTGAACATATTTAGGTTAGTCTTCACAAATATTCGTAAGTTTTCTATGAATCTCTTATTCCTATTTAGTAAATTCTCTAAATTAGTTGTATTGCATGAAACAGCAGTTCTACCAGTGCAACTCCTCTATAATGTAGTCATATGAAGTCACAGTATAATTATTATTAATTTATTATATTAACCCAAATGAATTTGACGTATGTTTTATAGGCATATATTTTTTTAAATTACTTTATATATTTCATGTCATTTCTTCAAATTTACTGGCCTTTCTTGACTTTGTTGCTACATAAATACTAACTATATTTTTTTAATTCAAAACTTAAATATTTACGTATCGACGTAAATCAGCGTAAATTATGGAATTAATTGTACTTTAGTGACGTGTGGCAACGTAGAAATACAGATTGGTTACCCAATACGCACGAATATGTCCACGTTTTATGTAGTAGAGACAAATGCGCGAGCTATGATTGGTTCACACTCCATCCAATAACAGTTCAGCTCACTCAGTTGCCAATCTCTTATATAGCTATGTATTTATTTCTCCTTATATATTCAATATTTTTACTTGAAATTTGGTACACATTAGTTTAGTACAAAAACTAACAACTTGTAAAAATACAGTAACGTAGGTTTATAAATAAGACATGTGTTTTTTTTAACATAGAGTGAAACCTTCTGGTTGTAACTTGTTTCTGACAAATAGTTAGTATCTTGTTGAAAAAACTGTTTTTTTTATATAGGTTGCCCTAATAGCCTTGGAAGCATAAGTTAGTAAAAGGGCCAAATGTAAATGTGTAGACTGTAGTTCACTTTTGTTTTTCTTAATTTTTAGATATAAAATATATACCTAAAAATCAGAGGTTAGCTTACAAATGTTCGGACTAAATGTTTGGTTCGGAACAAATGTTCGGACCAAACTTTTCCAAATTGGGTTCGCTCTACGGAGGTTCGGAACCCAAAATCGACGAAGATTCGGGTTCGGATTCGGAACCTAAAAAAAGGTTCGCGCGCCCAGCTCTGAATTATTAATTAACAATCTATTTAATATTGAGATATGAGACAAAGAATTAGAAAATTTGTTACTAACTTAGCTTTTGCTTACTACATTAATTCTCTAGAATATAATTACTTTCTATATATCTGTTACAAAATCAAGTGTGTTTTATCTCCTTGTTTCTATGTATATTCTATATTCCTATGTATCTTCTCTATTCCTCTGCGTTATTTGTTGCTACACGTGTGTCCTCTTGATCCATATGTGTGTCCTCTTGATCTTAAGTGTTTCCTGTAGATCTTAAGTGTGTCCTGTTGATCCTAAGTGTGTCCTATTAATCCTAAGAGTGTCCTGTTAATACTGTTGGTGTCCTGTTGATACTATGGGTGTCCTGATGATACTATGGGTGTCCTGATGATCCTACCCAGGCAACAAAATGACCTTCCCGGGATATCCTCGCGATGTTCCCTTCCGATGTCCCCGTGATGTTCCAGGGGATATCGCGAAAATGTCCGTTTTTGTACTTTTTTGGGATATCCCCAGGGAATGTTCCGGGAACATCGTTAGGGGATGTTTATTCCCTACCGATATTCCGGGAACATTCCCAGGGGATGTTCCCAAAAAAGTACAAAAACGGACATTTTCGCGATATCCCCTGGTGACATTTTGCGAACATCGATAGGGAATATCACGGGGATATTGCGGGAATGTTATTTTACAATTGCTCATAATAAAATATATGCTAGTATAACTTCATTATTGCTAATAATTAGGAGTACATACGTGCTGGTACTTATTGCATCTCTTGTATCGGAGTGTATCTTTTCTGTAGCTATTGGAGTTTTGATGAGATATGGTTTGTGCATTGGGAAATAGAAGACTGAAGATTTATAGGAAGGATAAACAAAAGAATGCTGGCGACATTCAATTTAGCAGATCCTTCACTGTGTATTCATCGCAGTTAACTCAATCATCCATTTAAAGTATACGACCAGCAAGGGGTACGGTCAAGAGCCCCCCCGGTCAAGAGCCCCCCCGGTCATGAGCCCCCTAGGTCATAAGCCCCCCGGTCACGAGCCCCCCCTCCATGTTTTTTTAATCCTTATTTACCTAGTTTAACAAATGAAGAACTACTTAGATAGAAATAACTGAGAGTTGCTAATGTAGTTTGTTGTATCCGCTAGATTATTGTACTGCACACTTCATGATTGTTTAATGACCTGGCAGGGGGGTTCGGGGGGCGGCACGCCCCCCGATATACATATATTTTATGTCTAATCAGTAATGAACTACAAAAGTGTTAATAAGGATTAAATAATATAGGTAAATAAGGATTTAAAACAGGGGGGGCTCGTGACCGGGGGGGGCTCATGACCGGGGGGGCTTATGACCTAGGGGGGGCTTATGACCGGGGGGGGCTCTTGACCGGGGGGGCTTATGACCTACACCCGACCAGCAAGCAGATAACCACATCTTATTCTTTTACAGCTTCATTTCAAAATATTTTATAACACTAATCAGATGGAATTTTCAGCAATACTATCATACATAGGAACATTTTTTACCATTCTATAAGTAAGTACATACTACCTATCTAATACTCAGTAGCTAAAAGTTCTTTTTAGGTAGGTTCTAGGTAGGTAGATATTTGTTAGGTAATGAGGTAAGAACAGAACTACTACCTATGGCTACCTACCAAGTCTCGCTATAGAAGAACTATCAATTATTCCTATTGGTGTAAATAATATTAAGTCATATTACCTAGGTAAAATTTTCATGTTTTAGGGGAACGTCACAGTTCTCGGACACTCATAGTACCCGGACAGTGACCGTTAAAATAAGCCATGTGACCGAATTTTCTGAAAAATTCCCAAACACCCACTTTCCAGGTACTGCGAGAGTACCTATATCACTTTCCCGAGTAGCTACTGTGATTTTCTCCACCTCTAAGTGATATCTGATATTTCTATTTATACGATTTGTTTCATCCGAAGAAATAAATAATTACTTATCGCCATTCTTGTCATTCTGGAGTGTTCCAGAGGTGCCAACTTATGAGATGTCCACCTGGATCGGCCGTTAACTTAAGCATTCAGTTCGCCATTTGCATTCGGCGCGTTAACATGTGTGTGTTTTTTCCTGCTCTCCTAGGCTTAAAAAGTCTAGTTGTGCGTGCACAGTGTTTGTGATCGATTTTCATTCAAGCCTAGATGTTCTCGTATACAGATAAGTGATTTTATTATAGCTTTACTATTAGTTCTATAGGTTATGATTTTTAAAAAATTACCTATCTTGCGTGGTACTTGAAAACAGGCCTTGCTGATAGTTTTTAAGTGAGCCAGTTAACTACTAACTAGTTATAGGTTGTATGCCTATAGTCTCTTTCCAATAATTTCACAGACAGGGGAATTTCGATAACCCCCTGCTGGACCGAAGACAAACCCTAGAAATTCGTGACTAGGGAAATCTAGTTAGTTAGTTCGAAGCCGGTATTTCGAGACCGTGCTTACACTGCAAATATACGCTATATCGTGTATAACTAACTCACTTAATATTTTCGTCCCAAATTTACGGTGACTACTAACCAGTTAACTACTAACTAGCTATAGGCTTAGCTATGCCTATAGAGTCTCTTTCCAAATTTCACATTGTGAAATTCTTCTCTACTAAGAGAAAAATTATAGACAGGGGAATTTCGATAACCCCCTGCTAGGATTGATGACTAAAACTCTAAGAATTCGTGACTAGAGTTACTAGTTAGAATAGATAAAGCCGGAAATTCGTGACCGTGCTTAAACTGGATATCTCAAAAATATGATAGGGTCACATAGGTAAATTGCGGCTCCCAAATTACATTGAAATGTTGCATTGATATCAAAAGAAGCGCGGTGAATGATATAATTTATTAATATTATTTTTTAACGTGTGTTTTGAAACCATGATGTTTCTTTTGTTAGAGGCCGCAGTTAGTTAGCGTGCCGCAATTTACCTGCTTGACCCTATATCTAGTAACTATTTAACTCTCTTAAAATTTTCGTCACAAATTGGTGACTACCAGTTTACTACTAACTAGCTATAGGCTTAGCTATGCCAATAGAGTCTCTTTCCAAATTTCACTCAGTGAAATTCTTCTCTACTAAGAGAAAAATTATAGACAGGGGAATTTCGATAACCCCCTGCTAGGTTTGATGACTAAAACCCTAAAAATTCGTGACTAGGGTACTAGTTAGCTAGTTCAAGCCGGAAATTCGTGACCGTGCTTTACTGGATTGAACAAATATACACTATATATCGTATAATACTATAACTTTCTTGAACTTCTTTATTATATTATATGGTAACTTTACATATGTGCAATAATACTCAAAATAAAAAATTTTAACGGGTACAAAGTGGCGTAAATTGTAAATAATACTTGTTTGTAATCATTGCCTAGGGTCCCACAGGTAAATTGCGGTTCAATTGCAGTCTTTGCAAGAACTTTTCTAAAACTTTTTGATTCGAATTTTTATTGAAATTTGTTCAGATATCTGAAGTAGCGGAATGCATTCTATATTTTATTATTGTTTGAAGCTATGATATTTCTGTGGTTAGAGGACACAGTTAATTAGTGTACCGCAATTTACCTGCTTTACCCTATCTAGCTTATAATTGGTAGCTACTTAAAGATTGATGTTGCTACTAGTGCTATGTATTCCATTCAAGAAGCACCATGAATTTATGGATACAATTAATAATAATAATCCAGTTAACTACTAACTAGTTATAGGTTATATGCCTATAGTCTCTTAACAATAATTTCACATCGTGAAATTTTCTCTGATTCAGAGATATAATATAGACAGGGGAATTTTGAAGAGAAACCCTAAAAATTTTGTGACTAAGGTAAATCTAGTTAGTTAGTTTGAAGCCGGTATTTTGAGACCGTGCTTTCACTGGAAATATCAAATATACGCTACGCTATATTGCGTATAATTTTTTAACTCTTTATAAAAATTTCGTCTCAAATTCATGGTGACTACTAACTAGCTACAGGCTATATGCCTATTGAGTCTCCTTCCATATAAACTCGCATTATGAAAATTTTCTGTTTCAGAACAATTTGAGAGGGGATTCCGATATTCACTACTATGATTGAAGACAATCTATGAATTTTTAGCTAGGGCAACTATTTAGCTATTTTAGCCGGGAATTTGTGACCCGAGCTTGTACTGGCTTCATCTAAGGAACACTAGACATATCGTGTAACTTGAACTTTAGTCTCAAGTACCAATATTTAATTTCTTAACAAATACAGACTGTTAATACCACTACAGATATGTTTTGCAATTGCATATCCAAGTCTGGTTCTTCAATAAAAATTTTGCTGGAAGCCAGTTAACTTACTAGTTATATGCTAATGCCTACAGTCTCTTCCCAAATGAATTTGCAATGTTAAGTTTTTCTCTGATTCAGAGAATTAACAGGGGAATTTCGATAACCTCCTGCTAGGATTCAAGACTGTTCATAGTTTTTCTAGTAGGCCAGTTTACTATGTGTCGTAATATACCTACTTTACCCTAATTACCTATATTCCACGATAAATTCTTCTGCGACGCGGGAATTGACGAAGAGTTGAAGACTGTTGAATACGTTGTTGCACTAGGGCAACAACTAGTTCAATCAGAAATTTGGTACACATAGTTACATAAAACCTGTATTTCCAAATTATTTCTTATTTTGGAAATTCAAAAATTAATGTCTATAGGTATGTAGATTGGTCATAGAGAATAATGATAATTTTCGGTTCAGTTTTCTCATTCATATAAGACGTGAAGGACTTCATTTATTTATAAATTTATCTAAAGCCATCGAATCTGCATATCCATTATTAACGTTATTAATTAGAACATTGAAGAACTGTAGTTGGTTCAATGGAATAAATTTGTCTCGTGGCCTCTATTGATTTTGAAGATGATTACTTTTCTGTCCATATAGAGAATAATACCGTAGATATTAGAAATTGGAAAACATTTCTAACTTAAGTTTAGAACTAAAGGCTCTACTTGTGAATCATGCAACTTACTTAAGTCATGAATTCTATATTGGCAAAATTAAGAACTGAAAGTTACTTATCTATGTACTATTTAATTTACTTAATTGATAGATGAATTCGCATATGAATGGACTGTTGCAGAGAGAGAGAGCACTGTTGTTTTTAGTAATGAAAGAAATTTTATTTTGTTTATTCCTAATCATTAGAAAGAAATGATTTTTAATTGATGCAACAAATTTGAGCAAAATTCTATTAATTGTGACGTTTTTATTTTTTATCAAACTGTTGACTCTCTGCCATCCAGCAGTTTAATGGTGAGTTTTATTCTTTATAATTTTAGAACGTCTTAAAATTAATGCTCTCAAAATTGTCAATGGTAACTTACAAATGAATAGAAATTGATGATGATTATCCAGCTTAAAGTATTTAGACATCCTTTCATTACTATAGTTTCGTAAGCGTTGAAGGTATTTTTGGTTTCAAGCTTTCGATTAAAAAGATTTCTATTCATCATCAGGAGAAGTGTGGAAAACGTGGCCTTCAACTCTGAGTTTATATAACCTCTGATAATATGGATTTCCAGTTGAATATGAATCTTTTCAATCAGTTTAGTAAGCATAAACCATGATTCTCAAAGTATTGTAATTAGCTACCACTGATGCATCAACTTGAAGAATGTAAATTTCTTATAAATATATTAAATTTTATTTAAAATAGATGGGATTATAATATGCTAAGACTCTACCTCCCACATTAATGTTCTAGAACTGAAGGCCATTTTAATCCGGTTGGCAGGGCCTTTTCAAATGACATTTAGTTTGTCCACATCAAAATATTTACTGTCAAGACTTCAAATATTCAGCCATGCTCTCGTATTAATTAAAGATTTTGACAACGTCTGTTAGAAGACTTATTTTTCTGTGAAAAAATATACTTTTATCAAAACGTTCATGCTGATAAAGTAAGTTGGTATTTTGATGGGATTACCGAATAGTAGCTGATATCTAACGTTTAAGTATCATGAGGCTTTATAAAATTTAGGAAGACCAAGTGCAACAGTGTTCATTACCCCTTTTGCGGTACAAAATCAGTATCATGTGTTTTTAGTGCAGAATTTCCGCCAAACCTCTATAAACAACATAGCTAGATCACAAGTGGTATATTTCTTGAGTAGACAGAAAATTGATCCCATGCAATTTAATGATGTAAATTATTAATATAAAGTTTTCTTATAATACTGGATTATCTATAGTGAAATCTCTTGCAGTAAAGAGTGTTAGTTATTGAATTAGTGCAGGTATCCTGGATACCAATTAAAATAAAAATTAAATAAGACTAACCACTCCCATGTACAAATGATCTTGGAAGTTTCTTCTGTTTTGAATTTTGAAAAATTATTTCCCTCTGGAAGGTATTGCTTTTAGAATTTCAACATATTAATTAATGAGATACGGTACAAGCTCGATGATCTATACATCAAGTTCCAACTTTCAAAGTTATGGATGTATAAAGATTTTGTATCATGAAAGAGACTATTTCAATTACTTTATACACCACGTGTGGGAAATAATGAATTCCTGATTAAATGAGGTATTTTAATGCCAATTCAAATTCTGTCTATATTTAACCTTCAAAGAGTACATGGATTAGATTTCGTGGAGAGTCTAATCAACTCTGTAAGTTTCCGAAAATCATACAAACAGTACATATCTATTTCAAAAATAGGTAGACGGATTGAAGCAATTATGGAAGAGGCAGGAATCGACATTGCTAAGTTTAATCTCTGCACTTGTGCAGCAGCTGCCTGTTCTTTCTTGAACCATAATATTACCATTGACGATAATCAAGGTCGCAGGGTGGGTCAACGTTACAATTTTCTAATGCTCTTATCTTAAATTCATACTTGAAAATTGGTTGGTCTCATCTTTTGCTGCGTTCTTTAAAATCTCATAAGTTGGCACCTCTGGAACACTCCAGAATGAACAAGAATGGCGATAAGTAATTGAACAGTTACCCAAGGCTTACCTGTAAGGTGAAGGGTGACTTCAATTACTTCGGAAGCCATTCTTGTTCATTTTTCTGGAGTGTTCTTTCCCGCCCGGAGCGCTCCCGCCCGAACACTCCAGAAATACACAACAAAAGATTCGATCTTTGAATACTGAATGCTTAAGTTAACGGCCGATGCAGGTGGACATCTCATAAGTTGGCACCTCTGGAACACTCCAGAAAAATGAACAAGAATGGCTTCCGAAGTAATTGAAATCACCCTTCACCTTACAGGTAAGCCTTGGGTAACTGTTCAATTGTGTAACAAGTGCACTGGCAATTATATAAAAGACTACTTACTAACCTAGGTACCCGGCCTCGACCGAATTTTTTGAGAATTTGATAGCAAGATTGTAGGTACACACAATAGGTAGCTAGTTCATTGCATACGTATAGGGTAAATTGCGAATTATTGGTCAGTTTCACATCTTCGCGGTCATATATGAAAAAACATATTGTACTTAGGTAAATTGTTATTTTATTTTAATTGGTATCCACGATACCTGTAGGTAGCTACCTATCATGGATACCAATTGAAATAAAAATTAAATAACAATTATAATATCGTTTTTCTTATATGTATGACCGAAGATGTGAAACTGACCGATAATTCGTAATTTACCCTACTAAATATAGCTATGTATTGTAAGATACTTAGAACCTAGGAAACTAGCTATTACACTTATTACTTATTATAATTACTTTGGTACTACCTACCAATTGATAGACTAAGTACTGTACTTCAGTAAATAACTAACCAGTTAGGTACTGCAGAAAAGTAAATACGTAACTAAATACCTACCTAGGTACCTACCTATTTCCTACCTACTTGCTACAGTGAAGTTAATAACTAAGTAGGTAGGTAGCTAACTAAAGCTGAAAAGTAAATAAATAACTACCTAACGATGAGATGTACGGTAAATAAATAAGTTGGTGCTAAACCGCTACAGAGAAGTAAATTAACAACTAGGTATGCTACAAAAGAGTAAATAGCTAACTACCTATATCTATAATCTACCTAGCTAGGTATCAAGGTAGATTATACCTAGGTAAATTACGAACTATACCCAGATTCTGAGAAATACCAATCACTTTTCTGTCAGTTACCTATGTATAAATAAATTAAAATGTTTCTAATTACAAAAGATCGCGGATAATAAACACGATGAATTTATCTGAGAGAAAATATAAGACACTTGCACTCGCTTACAGATTTTTAAAACTGGAGCCTTTTCGTCACAGTGACGTCTTGTGACGTCACTCACGCGTCATGTATTATTGCGCAGTTGAAGAATTTAATTCATCGTAAATGCCATTTGAATAAAATTTATTCAAAATAAATATAATACAATTTAGTATAATCTTATGTTTCTTAAACCACATACTGAAATTTAAGAGTTAAGATCTCATTATTACCAAGTTTACGAACGCTCATCTACGCAGTTGAAACTAGACCTACATAATAGCAGGAAAGATAATTTAGGCAACATAATGTACTACTCAAGTGGCTAAAAAAGCCATTTCAATATTTAATTGCAAAAACTGATGCATAATTTTCTGTAAGAATATTGTAAATTACAAACAACTTAAAAAATTCTTTATATTGGGCTGATTAACTAAATACTGGCACGGATTAGTAACCATTCTGAAACACAGAGGGCGCGCATGAGCTATTTTAGGGAGATTTTTTCGAGTGAAATGTCTTATCATCATAATTAGCGGTAAAGAGGCAATAATGTAAGCATCTCATAAATTTTATATCCGTATCAGAAGATTACTTTCTATATTAAACGGTATAGAATATGTATATTTAGATTTAAATAAAATAATTTACTAAATATATTCTCCATATATGATAGGTATGATCACAGTATATGTAGAATATGAAGACATTCTGAATATAGGTATAGGTACATGAAAGTAGATTCTGTAAACTGGAAATCTTAACAAATTACAAAATATGTTTAAACAATGATAAATATATAGGATTTTATTTTATCTTTAATTAAATGTTTATATAATATTATAGATACCTATATTGACCTAAAAGTGATTTTGAAACGATTATTTTGCATAGTAAAGTGTAAATAGGAGGCTGGTTATGGGTTTTATCGATAGATACTTATAATATATAACACCCTATATACTAATACACAGTGAGTCTCTTTGTCTGTTGGTTAGTTGCAAGAAAAATGTCATGATTTAACATTTAATGAATAAAAAAATGTAGGAATAATTTTTTCTATATATATTTATTTTTCACATGATTTTTCTTACATACATTTTTTTCATATATTCTTTTACATACATTTTTACATAGGTATTATCAGGGAAAGAATAAACGAGGTCACTTTAAATTTTAGATGCAAAAACCGTGGAGTTTTTAGTCAAAATTTTGAGATTTGACACGTTGCATAGGACTAAGAAGCTCCACCTTCTCGTAGTATTGAGAAAAGATGCCATGCAGTAAAAAAATTATGACTACTTGAGACCAATTAGTGAATTATCTTTGAATATTGAAATATAGTGCGAATCAAACTATATCTTATTAATAAAAAATTTACATTTCGATTAACGATTATTTGAACTATCAGGCCTTCGCCGAAATAACTATATTTATAAAAAACTATTGCGCTAAACTATAAAACTTGTCGTGTATTTCTCTTAATTTTTTCACATGAAAGTAACTACAGGAACAGTTATTTAACCATTTGTAATAGTGGTTTATCCACAGATTTAATCGTATATCAAATTTTAATGAAATAATAACTACATTGCGTAGCACTTCAAGAAAAACTGCTAGGCATCATTTGATTTAACATCAATCGATTTTTTTCATGCACTAAATTATTGACAGAATAACTAGCCATTCCATACTATCAGTTAGTAAGATCAAAACTACTATCATTGAATTATTATTTGCAACAGTCCTATCTTAATAAGTGAGTATGAAGAATAATTTGAATTTTTTTTGAAGGGCAAGAACTAAGGTAGAGACACAATAGCCAGTATGACACAGTAGCTGATAGCTAGTAAGAGAAGATTTTCAATTTTCGACTATAGCAGTTCAAACTTCATATCTCTTATAGAGCATCTTTTTGTAATTAGCTATCGGCTGCTGTGTCACATCAGATGTTGCGTATTTAACTTAGTCCAATTTTTAATGTATATAATTAGTTAATTATGCAATGTCTATAATACCCTCGATTAATGTAAAGGCTGATTTGGTTAAATTGGCTTATGTTCAAATATTTTAATAATTTTTATAACAAAAAAAAAAGATAAATAGTAGAATATATACTATGGGTATAGGTAAAGCCACACCTAGGCTAGCGATGCATTGCCAAAGAGAATTCTACTAACTTCTAAAATTAGCTTACATATTCATTGCTTAATAACACATTCATTTGCATGAACTGTGTAATAGTTAAACTTGTAAGCTATATCTAAATCTTTGCATTGAACAGTATATCCCTATGTAAAATTATCTTCTTTAACGGGAAGTAGTGTTGGCAATATTAATATTTTAACGTGGTAGAAAGGAGAAGAGGCTATTGATAAATACTTTAATTTGATTGCTGGAGTTTAGAACCTAGAGAACGTGTCTACAGTTCGATCGCAGACTTCCACCTCTCTTTTCAAGATAGATTTAATGGAGTCTTCAATTTTACATAGTGAAAGAAATTAAAATGAAACTATTTTGAAAAGTTATAGATAATTTTTTCTGAGAACTTAACTTGTATAAATTGCCGCTCCCTTCATTTTGTCTTAGTTTTATCTTCTTTTGTCATTCAATAATTTGAATTGATAAACAATATTTCCATGATCTAGATTTCTGTTGAATTTGCTCGAATTGTAGTCCTCCCTATAACCTCGGACCTTCTATACCTTGAATTAAGTTTGATTAGATTTTGGGAGAGATCGGGTCAAAAGTAACGACGGGTCAAAAGTACAGAAAGCAAAAGATTTTGGGAGTAAAAGATCAGGTCATTTATAACTCAAATAGTATTCAATCAATTCCCTGAAATTTAGTATTGACCATTTATTGGTCAATAACCAGGAACCATTTGATCAGATTTTGGGAGTGAACGAGAAAAGATTAAGTTCATTTCTAACTCAAGTCAAATTATTGGGTGGTCAAGGTTATATGTGGTGACGAAGGTATGCGTTCTACAACGAGTGCACGTCATCTCGTTGGTCATGTGTAGGGTTGTGATAATATGCAGATAAAATAATAGATCTTAAGAATATCATAGAGGAAACGAAATAAAATGGTATCGGGTACTGTATACCGCTGATTTAGAATGATTAAATAGTCTTTCATTCATTCCGTCCATACTTTTTTCTGGATCTATGATTTTAAACACATATTGTCACAATCCTAGTCATGTGTTGATATTTAGTCACCCAAACTAATTATTAATGAGCTATGTTGTTTCTCTCCCATTTTCTCACTATCTTTCTGTTAATCTTTTATTTTATTACTTGGGTGCATAATAATGCACTCCTCATTGGAGAGCATGCAGCAGCGGTCGAAATCTTCATGAGACTTTCGATAGGGACTGATTAACAACACTAATTGCTAATCTTAATCAAATAGAAAATATCTGAAGCACTGGAGCAAAATAATTCCAGTATATGCGGTATAGCATGAGGAATTGCTAATTTTCTCATTTATTAAAAGTAAGGATTGTTTCGATGTATAGATAAGGATATCTAAAGCCTAGATCACACAGTCAGAACCTTGTTGGATCGTTCTCTGAATTAAAGGAAAATAAACGAAATTCCGACAACAATCGTTACCGCGTTCACAAGGGTAAACCAATCATGGTAACACGAGCATTGATAGAGCGGTGTTCTACGAGTGTGGGCGTTGACTCGGCGGGGTTTAAAGTTGGTAAAGCGGTATACTGCTTTTGATTACGGAGCTGAGTGGATGAAATTCTGACAGATTTTTGACATCAATCGATAGTTGAGGCTCATCATTTGAAGGCCTGACACACCGGTGTCAGGTACAAAGGTACCTGTAGCAGGGACAAAAAATTGTTAACGCTGACCAGAAGTTGGCCCCCGTTCAGGCAACGCCGTATACGCTTGACCACCGCTTATGTTCACACTTACCGACCGAAAGTTTTGAACAGCAAAAAATTTTACGACCGTTGAGAAGCAGTAGCTTTCCACTCCGCAAAGTTCCCCACCGCAACAAAACCCAGTCAAATTTTGGCACCATTATAGACGCAAATACGTAAATCTCAAATTCTGAACCACCACTGCTTCTCCAGCATTGCCCGGGCGGTGATTAAATGTTGCATAAACTTTGATAAGGCAGTTGAAAACGTTTGAATCAAAGACACGAGTTTTCTGAAACGGTCTCAGAAAATGAAGCAAAGATTCATTGCAGTGATGAACTTTGGTTTGATGTTAGTAAGGAGGTTGCATAGCTCCATACTGCCAAACCAACGCTCGCTGCCTCTTCCTACCGTTAAGCCAACTCTATGTCAACGACGGCATCAGCGGTGCACCACTATGGCACCACCTGTATTTTATATCTTGATAGATAATTTTGAGAAACAAACTCATTAAAAAATAGCAACGCTCTGCCAAAGCTTGTCAACGTTTAATCACCGCCCGTGCAAAGCTGTGGAAGCACCGTTCAGGATTTCTGCATTGGCCTAGCGGAATAAAGCGTTCACGAACTTGCTTCTAGCGGTGCCAAACTTTGGCTGGGCGGTGTTTTAGAGGTAGTGAACTTTGCAGAGTGGAAAACTAACGCTCCTCAACCCTTGCAACATTTTGAAAAGCTCAAAACCGTCGGAGCGGTAAGGGGAACATAAGCGGTGGCCGAGCATATATGACTGCGCTTTAACGAGGTCCAACTTCTGTGAACGGTAACGAGCGGTGATGAATTTTTTCACACTTAAGGAACAGGTGTAATTCATAATCACCCTGGACTTAAGCCCCCCCCCCCCCTGTTTTTAATCCATATTTACCTAGTTGAGCAAATGAATAGCTACTTTGATATATATAACTGAGAGTAGCTACCTAGATATAGATAACTGAGAGTAGCTAGCTAGATAGATAGGGATACTCTCAGTTAGTTCTATCTAAGTAGCTCTTCATTTGTTTAACTAGGTAAATAAGGATTCCTAAAATACCTAAAGAAAACAAGATTACTATTGATTTGTCCGACGCCCCATTAGTCCGATACCAAATTGGTCAGACGCCTTGATTGTCCGACAGCCCAGTACCCCCTGCCAAGTAATTAAAAAATCATATGAAGTGTGCAGTACAACAAACTAGCGTATACAACAAACTACATAATTAGCTACTCCATGTTATTGCTATCAAAGTAGCTCTTCATTTGTTCAACTAGGTAAATAAGGATTAAACACAGGATGGGGGGGGGCATACGTCCCAGGGGGGTTCATGACCGGAGGCTTAAGTCCGGGGAGGCTCATGACCGGGCGGGGAGGGGTCTTCAGTCTGGGGGTGGGGGGTGGCTCATGACCATACCCCTCAATTAACACCCCGAAAAAAAGTTCGGCCAAAAAGTAAATATTTATTTAGTTTTATATTGTTTGTATTAGTTTAGATTTACAATACTTCTGAATCAGTCAATCAATTTGAGTTTCTAAGTTTATATCTTATTAATTAGAAAATAAATTTTTACCCTTCATCGATGATTAAATTTTTGAAGGTGATAAATGAATAATTTCCCTCAGGGGCTCAATTTTGAATTGTCTGTGGTGAATGTTAGGGAAAGAGGTGGCGTCTTTGAACTCTGAACTATTGTAATATGGATTATCTTTTTTTATATTTACCAAGCTTATCATTTTTTAAACACTAGTTGCAGTTTTAGAGAATAGAGCTAGAGTCATGCTCTCCAACTAAGGGGTTTTAGATTTTTCTGGTATGTAGGATTAATTTTCCATAATCTTTTCATTTTCATCTTCCGTCTGTGAATGCAGATACTGGTGCTTGTGTCTTTTTCATACACATTTCTTGGTAAATGACTGCATATTCACGTTCTTCATCTCTGAGCATTTGTAGGTGACATTGTTCAATGATCATTGAACCATTTTCTTTTCTGACTGCTTCTTTGAGTTCCTTTCCATTTGACGTCAGCTATATGGCCTTTTATTCCAAGCAGAGGTCAAACCTCATAATTATGATTAGTTTTTAGTTACTGAAATTAATATAAATTGAAATAGGTAGCATCTAGATTTAGGTGATCCTTATAAGATACGTCCGTGAGAGAGGCACCATTTATTTTTTAATGGTAAACTCTGCTGCCTATATCATTTCGATTTTAACTTAATTACAGTTGAAAAATCTAATTTGATTACAGAGTTAGGAATAGTTATATAAAATATGTTATATATTAGCTGCAAGTTACAAATCATCGGATGGTTCCAATTATTCGATCTAAATACAAATAAGTATATAATTAAAATTATTTAACTTTAATTTTATACATTTTCTGGTAATATCAAAGATGTAAAACCGTCCGATAATCCGCAACTTACCCTATCGCGTAAAGTAATCGAGATCTAAGAGGTATTAGCATGTATGACCGAAATGGTTAACATGCAAAGAGAAATATGCCCTCACGGCCTCTTATTATTATTACCAAAGAGGTAAAAGGTATCACTATTTTATTTCAAATATTATTCAAATATCATACAATAAATAATCATCACAGACTAATTTTTTTCTTCCACCATCACGGAGTGATTGGAATGGGGATAATTAAATCTAGCATACATAACATGATGAATATAAACTTTTAAAAAATATATGAAACAGAACTAAATTAGGTCTATATAGCAAAAAAACTATGGTAATGGGTGAGAGATGGGGGCGAGGGGGGGGGGGTGTTTGTGAAACCCCGCGTACCCCTTAATTCTCACCCTTTCATTGGGTTAACTTATATTGTTGCCTAACATTGTTACCATTATCGTCGATTAGGTTATTCATATGTCTAAAATTTCTTATATTCATTACATTATACAGTATACTGAATAATTCACCTGAGTCCAGCAACATGTTGATGAATGGTACTGATTGAGTTTAAAATATCTGTGGGATGGGAGGGGGGAGGTAAGAATATGGAAATGTCATGGCATGTCCTATCTTAAATTATATACGAGAATGATTTCAAGTTTCGAGAATAATTATTATATATTAGTGTGATTTCATTCGGACACCCAAATATTGATGTTTCAATAATACCAACCAAAATGTCCCAAACTTTCCTATTGCTATAGTTCAGGCGGTGCTAGGACAATTGCCACCCGCGGACAATTGCCACCCGCGGACAATTGCCACCCCCGGACAATTGCCACCCCCGGACAATTGCCACCCAAATAATTAATATCAGGCCTCTTAACTTTAAAAATGGTGACGAAACATGTATATTATTGTTGTACGATTAATTATTAATTATATACAATATAAGATGAAAAAATATTATTCGGTTTCTGAAAGTGCTTTTTAAATCTTATATTCTTTAAATCTTATGTTATTGAATACTTTATACCTCTTCTTTAGAACGATTCGAAACTGTTTAATTCCCTTCGTCTATAACATTTTCAGGATTTAGGATTTTAAAAACATATTGTCACAACCCTAATTATATTGTCAGGATTCTTAACTTGTAAATTATATTACTGGGTAGTAATATAAATACCTATTGTTTTTCCGTTAGCAAATAATTATAAATAAAGACCTATTCCGGGTGAGATATTTTAATTCTATTAATGGAATATCGTCTGCTCCAGAAATTTAGTTTACTAATGACTATATCACTGACATCAAAAGGAAATTAAATACAAGGGCCTTGAAGAAGCAGTCAGAAAGAAAAGTGGCTTCATGAACAATGTCATCTACCACCGTGGGTGACAATGCTCATGGATGCAGAAAAGCTACTCTGTGAATGCAGTCACTTAAAAAGGAAAATATTAAATGTGTAATGAATTTTCTTAGCTTATAATGTATACAAATAATAATTAATCGTACAAAAATAATATACATATTTCATCTCCATTTTTAAAGTTAAGTGGCCTGATAATAAATATTTGGGTGGCAATTGTCCGGGTGGCAACTGTCCGGTCACGAGTTCAGGCTTACTAGTACTTCCATGAGTTCAGGTAAATAATAATTAGTAATTATTTATTTGACTTTAACATTCTTATACTTATTTGATATTAAGTGACCAAAACAAAATAGTGAAAATACTCAAATTATTACTGGAGAACGCAATTCAATAATTATAATTAATTTTAGTAGAAATGTAAAGCTAATTGTAAAACAGTAAGATTTAATGCCACCAACCATCTATATTCAAAGATAATTCACTAATTGGTATCTTAATAGAAATTAATTGGCATCTTTTCTCAATACTACAAGAAGGTGGAGCTTATCCTATGCAACATTGTCAAATCTCAAAATTTTGACTGAATACTCCACGGTTTTTGCATCTAAAATTTAAAGTGACCTCGCTTATTTTTTCCCTGATAATACATATTTTTTTTAATAATTTTTTTTAAATAATTTTCATTTGACATAAAAAAAATACATTTAGTTTATACATACTTATATATTTTTAAACATATTTTTGTATATATATTTTATTTATTATATTTTTTTAATATATGTTTTTTAACATATATTTTATTTCTTTTATTATTGATACCCCATTAATTTTAATGGTCTTGTCGGAATAAATGGTGTAATATATTTTAAATAATATTTTATTTCTTATTTATTTGTCAATTATTTAAAACATATTTTCAATGAAAATGATATTAGTAATACATGTCGCTGGAATATCCCGAAAATGTCGGATGGGGATGATATTCGTTAGGAATATCGCGGGAATATCCCGAAAATGTCGGAAGGGAATCATATTGGTAATGCATGTCGCGGGAACATTCCCTGGACATCGGGCCGCGATATTGCGACACTGAGGGGAGGTTGCGATATCGAGGGGATATTCCGGGAACATCGCAATGTTACCTGGGTAAGTGTGTCCTGTTGACACTATGGGTGTCCTGTTGATCCTAAGTGTGTCCTTTTAATCATAAGTGTGTCCTATTGATCCTAAATGTGTCCTGTTGATACTATGGGTGTCCTGTTGAAACTATGGGTGTCCTGATGATCCTAAGTGTGTCCTGATGATCCTAAGTGTGTCCTGATAATCCTAAGTGTGTCCTGGTGATCCTTAGTGTGTCCTGGTGATCCTAAGTGTGTCCTTATGATCCTAAGTGTGTCCTTATGATCCTAAGTGTGTCCTGATGATCCTACATGTGTCCTGATGATCCTAAGTGATTCCTGATGATCCTAAGTGTGTCCTGATGATCCTAAGTATGTCCTGACGATCCTATTTATAACTGACTGTAGAGGCGCGATTATGTTTCTTTTATGTTTAGTCATTATAGTTTAGTCATTTATGTTTCTTTCAGCAATTGATCAAAATGTCCTCCAAGTTGATCTCTATATATTTAGATCGGCTCATTTCTTCGTATGACGCACCAGTTTGCAAATATCTTCCTCGCTCACGTTGACAACATAATCTTCCATGGCAGTCTTGAGTTCAGTTAGAGTGCGTGGTTCACATCTGATGACATGTGCCATAGCTTGCTTTCAAACAGAAGAAAAGTCAAGAGGCAAAAATTTCGGGGAAAAAGAGGGCCAGTGGTGATTCGTCCAGTGAGAAATAATCCATTCATCAAATTTTGAATGCAGAAATTCAAGGCATTCGGCAGTCACAAGGCAGCTGACGCCATCTTGCTGGAACCAATATTGACGTATTGGTGCCAAATTCTTAACAGAATTCCACATAGTATTTTTAAGGACTTTCTCCAGGTATACAATTGGATTTACGGATCTCTCAAACCAACTTCCCATTCACAATCCCAACCCAAGCCATCATTTTTTCACCATGGGATTTTCTTGCATTCGATTACAGTGTGGGGATTAGCGGTGCCCAGTGCCGATGTACCTGCTTGTTTGGTGATTGTTTCAAGATGACCCATTTTTATATTCTGAATGCCCTTTGGATCTTCTTGATGCCACTGAACTCTTCATACTTTGCGATAATAAATGATGCTTGTTGACCGTCGAAGGTGGATTTTTTTTCTGAAATGGTGGCCCAGGCTGCGTACTAGGTCCATTTTCGAAGATCCAATTTGAGACGATACAATGATGAATATCGAAAATTGTCCATTTTTATACAAATGTCCCAACATCAGGGTTACAAATATACGATTCTCTGATCAATATTCGGAGAGTAAATATTTTTAAGAAAATTTGTTTTGGTATCATTCATTGTGGATCATACTGTACTAAATAAAAGTTATTACGAGAAAAAATACTGAAAAGTCTATTCGTTGAGCTTTTATTAGAGTTTTAATGAGATAAAAAGACACTCTTTCATTTATCAGCTATTTGCAAGAGAGAACACACTTCAGCTCAGATCCGAGCTTTATTAGTATCTCGACAGGGGAGCATGCAACCAGCGAAGTTAATGTGGATTCAGCCAAAACTGTTGGAACTGCTATATTGACTATAATGGATGGACCAATTGCTGCCAACACATTCTAGAAAAAGAACCAAACCATCAAGTTGGCTTCCAAATCGGCAGTAATGATTGATGGTGAGGCAGTACACGTGGATCCCCAGCTTCTTTTCCTGCGATTGACCATTGATGCAAAAGATACAGAGGACCTGCAGTCTGTGTTTAAATATGAACTATGCAGTTACCCACCAGCTCTCTTGACACACGACGCATCAGGAATCACAAGCCAAGTCCACTACGTGTGGATTGTGGGGCGCTTGTGTAGTGCATTCCATGGACACGTGGCTCAACTAACAAGAGTATCTGCACGCAATACACAGAGTATGTGGCAAGGAAGTATGGACAGACAACAGTTGTGTTTGATGGCTATGATGGTACATCAACAAAGAATACAACACATCAGAGACGTACGAGAGGGAATGCTAGAGAAACAGTGACATTTGGTGAGGATATGTTGGTGACAATGAAAAAAAAAAGATTCCTGGGAAACAAGCAGCCCTTCATAAACATGTTCAACACCAAACTACGATCACAGAGCTGAGAGACACATCATTCTGCATAGTACAATAGGCAGCCACATCTGACACTGTACTGATCGGAGATGACACAGATCTGCTCATCCTTCTCATCTACCACTCCAACCTCAACTCATGTAACCTCTTCTTCCAACCAGAGCCAAAGAAGAATGTGAAAAAACCACATGCCTGAACATGAAGTATGTAAAGCTGCAGTTAGGCCCTTATGCATCACACCACAATTTCTTCATATAAGATCTTATGGAGGAGATACTACTACTCCAGTGCATGCCATTGGCAAAGGAGCTTCCCTCAAAAAAAAATTAAACCAGTGCGCACTTCCGTGAACAAGCGGATGTATTCGACAGACAGGCAGTGTCTAGTCATGATGTTGTAGATGCAGGAGATAAATCCATGTCATGCCCTTACAATGGGAAACCTGAAGAGTCACTAAACGTGTTGCGACATAGACGTTTCTGCCAGAAGTTCTCGCTTCCAGGTCTTCTCATGTGCAACCCCAAAGCCTACCACCCTCCCTCATCAGCTGCAGCAAAACACCACAGTCTTCGTTTCTACTACCAAGTCAAGAAGTAGAAGGATATTGCAGCTATGGCCAGTCGACTGGGGCTGGTGGGAAATCAGTGGAGGACTCGTGCCTGTACAGACAAAATTGCCACAAGCACCACAAGAGCTACTCAAAGTATACGCTGCAACTTCGAGACAGACCGCAGCAGTCTGAAGTGCACTTGCAAGAAGCACTATATAGACTGCTCAGCTGCATGTGGCAACTGTAGAGGGTCGGCATGTACGAACTCAAGCCAAGCCCAGCATACGCTTCATCCACGCTCTGAGCTGGATGGAGTAGTGGAAGAGAACCACTTTGGTTGTGTTTCCTCTCAGTATACGATCCATCCACGCTCTGAGTTGGATAGAGTGGTGGAAGAGAACCCTATTTGTTTGTGTTTTATCCCAGTACATGCTTCATCAACGCTCTCAGCTGGATAGAGTGTATTCTTTTCAAATTTCAATTGATTCCTTGCAACAGAAAATATCCTTATAGAACTTTATATCAAAACCCTAAGTCAGTAAGAAGAGGAAATATTTGAACAAATATTAGGATTATGCAGCCATTTTTGGATAATGGCTGCTATTCGGCTTTTTTGGTCAGTACAGGTGTAGCCTATTGAAATGCGTTTCATTGAATTCCTGACCCCAGAAAAAGTATGTTTGTTACTTAAATTTAAAGTCCTGTGTCATTTAGAAATAAAGATATTGGGAAATGGCCGCCATGGAACCTTCCGCCACTAGAATTCTTTAAGAGTTTTTATATGTTATAGTGGACACCTCCATGGACATAAAACAGTTGGAACAAATTCTGTTGCAATTTGTGCGAGGTCATATCAAATAATGACTGTACTATTATCCTTAACATGTTCATGAAAAGTTTGGTAAAGAAATATTGTTCAATTAAAAATGACAGAGTTTTATAATTATCATTGTGATCACGCATGTCATCAAAGGTTTAATTTAGATATTTAAATAAAAAATACCCATTTTCTATCCCCAATGATCTAATTTTTATGAAATTGGTGTTTAAAAAGTCACTGCTAAATTAAATATCTGTTATTCCATAGAAATTGTGAACATTTTTTTTTCTCTCTTCTCCAATTAATATTATCAATTTTCACTTAGACCCTCTTTACTTGGTAGCTTTTGGCTGATTAACATTTATTACCTAGTGGGTGTTTTCAAAAATTTCGTCTCTTTACTTCGGGTATCTACCTTTGAAACTGTACCGATCTGAGGAAATATTTAGTTTGAAAATTTATATAGATGTAAATACATGTATTTCTATATTATGCAAAATTGGTTAAATTCTACATCATAAACATGTGTATTGTGTACCTAATGAAGTTTTATAGTTACCTAAAACTTTTTTTATATAAAATTTATAAATAACGAGGTTTGGAACAAAGTACAAAATAGTTTAATTAGATTTTTTAGACTTCTTTTATTTCCTAAACTTGACTAATCAGTTTGGATCTCCTGTAGATAAGGCACCCCAGTCCTCTAAGAGGGGGGGGGGGGAGGAGTCCTTTTGCCGAAAACACTTTTCCGCACGACACTTACTTTAATGTATACTTTACTGTTTTTTATTGTGAATAAGTATACCTAATTTAGGTAAACAATTGTCATTTATCGGCGTAAGTGTCGTGTGGCGAATGTGTTTTCGGCGAAATGACCTAGAACCCGCTTTGGAGTGCCTTATCTACAGGAGGGAAATCTTGGGGTGCCTTATCTACAGGAGGGAAATCTTGGGGTGTCTTATCTACAGGAGGGAAATCTTGGGGTGCCTTATCTACAGGAGGGAAATCGTGGGGTGCCTTATCTACAGGAGGGAAATCTTGGGGTGCCTTATCTACAGGAGGGAAATCGTGGGGTACCTTATCTACAGGAGGGAAATCTTGGGGTGCCTTATCTACAGGAGGGAAATCTTGGAGTGCCTTATCTACAGGAGGGAATCTTGAGGTGCATTATCTACAGGAGGGAAAGCTTGGGGTGCCTTATCTACAGGAGGGAAATCTTGGGGTGCCTTATCTACAGGAAGGAAATCTTGTTGTGCCTTATCTACAGGAGGGAAATCGTGGGGTGCCTTATCTACTGGAGGGAAATCTTGGGGTGCCTTATCTACAGGAGGGACATCTTGGGGTGCCTTATCTACAGGAGGGAAATCTTGTTGTGCCTTATCTACAGGAGGGAAATCGTGGGGTGCCTTATCTACTGGAGGGAAATCTTGGGGTGCCTTATCTACAGGAGGGACATCTTGGGGTGCCTTATCTACAGGAAGGAAATCTTGTTGTGCCTTATCTACAGGAGGGAAATCGTGGGGTGCCTTATCTACTGGAGGGAAATCTTGGGGTGCCTTATCTACAGGAGGGACATCTTGGGGTGCCTTATCTACAGGAGGGAAATCTTGGGGTGCCTTATCTACAGGAGGGAAATCGTGGGGTGCCTTATCTACAGGAGGGAAATCTTGGGGTGCCTTATCTACAGGAGGGAAATCTTCTAGTGCCTTATCTACAGGAGGGAATCTTGAGGTGCATTATCTACAGGAGGGAAATCTTGGGGTGCCTTATCTACAGGAGGGAAATCTAGGGGTGCCTTATCTACAGGAGGGAAATCTTGGGGTGCCTTATCTACAGGAGGGAAATCTTGGGGTGCCTTATCTACAGGAGGGAAATTTTGGGGTGCCTTATCTACAGGAGGGAAATCTTGGGGTGCCTTATCTACAGGAAGGAAATCTTGTTGTGCCTTATCTACAGGAGGGAAATCGTGGGGTGCCTTATCTACTGGAGGGAAATCTTGGGGTGCCTTATCTACAGGAGGGACATCTTGGGGTGCCTTATCTACAGGAGGGAAATCTTGTTGTGCCTTATCTACAGGAGGGAAATCGTGGGGTGCCTTATCTACTGGAGGGAAATCTTGGGGTGCCTTATCTACAGGAGGGACATCTTGGGGTGCCTTATCTACAGGAAGGAAATCTTGTTATGCCTTATCTACAGGAGGGAAATCGTGGGGTGCCTTATCTACTGGAGGGAAATCTTGGGGTGCCTTATCTACAGGAGGGACATCTTGGGGTGCCTTATCTACAGGAGGGAAATCTTGGGGTGCCTTATCTACAGGAGGGAAATCGTGGGGTGCCTTATCTACAGGAGGGAAATCTTGGGGTGCCTTATCTACAGGAGGGAAATCTTCTAGTGCCTTATCTACAGGAGGGAATCTTGAGGTGCATTATCTACAGGAGGGAAATCTTGGGGTGCCTTATCTACAGGAGGGAAATCTAGGGGTGCCTTATCTACAGGAGGGAAATCTTGGGGTGCCTTATCTACAGGAGGGAAATCTTGGGGTGCCTTATCTACAGGAGGGAAATCTTCTAGTGCCTTATCTACAGGAGGGAATCTTGAGGTGCATTATCTACAGGAGGGAAAGCTTGGGGTGCCTTATCTACAGGAGGGAAATCTAGGGGTGCCTTATCTACAGGAGGGAAATCTTGGGGTGCCTTATCTACAGGAGGGAAATCTTGGGTTTTTTATCTACAGGAGGGACATCTTGGGGTGCCTTATCTACAGGAGGGAAATCGTGGGGTGCCTTATCTACAGGAGGGAAATCTTGGGGTGCCTTATCTACAGGAGGGAAATCGTGGGGTGCCTTATCTACAGGAGGGAAATCTTGGGGTGCCTTATCTACAGGAGGGAAATCTTGGAGTGCCTTATCTACAGGAGGGAATCTTGAGGTGCATTATCTACAGGAGGGAAAGCTTGGGGTGCCTTATCTACAGGAGGGAAATCTAGGGGTGCCTTATCTACAGGAGGGAAATCTTGGGGTGCCTTATCTACAGGAGGGAAATCTTGGGGTTTTTTATCTACCGGAGGGACATCTTGGGGTGCCTTATCTACAGGAAGGAAATCTTGTTGTGCCTTATCTACAGGAGGGAATTCGTGGGGTGCCTTATCTACTGGAGGGAAATCTTGGGGTGCCTTATCTACAGGAGGGAATCTTGAGGTGCATTATCTACAGGAGGGAAATCGTGGGGTGCATTATCTACAGGAGGGAAATCTTGGGGTGCCTTATCTACAAGAGGGAAATCTTGGAGTGCCTTATCTACAGGAGGGAATCTTGAGGTGCATTATCTACAGGAGGGAAAGCTTGGGGTGCCTTATCTACAGGAGGGAAATCTAGGGGTGCCTTATCTACAGGAGGGAAATCTTGGGGTGCCTTATCTACAGGAGGGAAATCTTGGGGTTTTTTATCTACAGGAGGGACATCTTGGGGTGCCTTATCTACAGGAAGGAAATCTTGTTGTGCCTTATCTACAGGAGGGAAATCGTGGGGTGCCTTATCTACTGGAGGGAAATCTTGGGGTGCCTTATCTACAGGAGGGAATCTTGAGGTGCATTATCTACAGGAGGGAAATCTTGGGGTGCCTTATCTACAGGAGGGAAATCTAGGGGTGCCTTATCTACAGGAGGGAAATCTTGGGGTGCCTTATCTACAGGAGGGAAATCTTGGGGTGCCTTATCTACAGAAGGGACATCTTGGGGTGCCTTATCTACAGGAGGGAAATCTTGGGGTGCCTTATCTACAGAAGGGACATCTTGGGGTGCCTTATCTACAGGAGGGAAATCTTGGGGTGCCTTATCTACAGGAGGGAAATCATGGGGTGCCTTATCTACAGGAGGGAAATCGTGGGGTGCCTTATCTACAGGAGGGAAATCGTGGGGTGCATAATCTACAGGTGTTGGAGTTATTTTAATAATAATTGTGTCGCTAAATCAATATTAAGAATTAAGATATTACTATAGTTACTAAAGATATTCTTGAAATATATCTTTGAATATAATTTATTTTACCATAAAATGATTTTTTAAATAATTTTTACCGCAATATTTTGTAATACTACATTGAAATAAATTTAAAATAATATATAACCATGTTTTCAAAAAATTAGAATTTTCCCAAATAAATGTGATACAATAACCTTATATACTAATACACAGTGTGTCTTTGTCTGTTGGTTGGTTGCAAGAAATGTGTCACGCTTTATCATTTGAAAAAAAATTATGTACAATTATGTACATGAAAAATTTATTTACATGAAGAATTTATCTACATGAAAAATTTATTTACATGAAGAATTTATCTACATGAAAAATTTATTCACATGAAAAATATATTTATTTGAAAAATTTATATACATGGAAAATGTATTTACATGAAAATTTATTTATTTACATGATAAATGTATTAACATGAAAAATGTATTTATTTACATGAAATATTTATTTACTTGAAATATTTACTTACTGGAAATATTTATTTACATGGAAATTTATTTTCATGAAAAATTGTTTATTTTTACATAAATGTTATTTTTCAACATATATTTTTTCTTTTACTATTGATACCCTATTAGTTTTAATGGCGAAGTCACTACACTATTTTAGCCTCAAATTAAAAAAAGTGAACTTCAAATTTAAAAAAGTCAACTTCAAATTAAAAGAAGTGAACTCCAAATTACATAAAAGAAGTGAACTTCAAATTAAAAGAAGTGAACTTCAAATTAAAATTAGTCAACTTTAAATTAAAATTAGTCGACTTCAAATTAAAATTAGTCAACTTCAAATTAAAATTAGTCAACTTCAAATTAAAGGAAATAACTCAAAGTACAAATTAAAAATATTATTTTAATTCTATATAATATAATATGTTGGAGAAAAGATGAACTCGAGTAAGATCAATCCAACCATCTGATAGATCTTTGGAATAATCTGAATATTCTACTGTATCCATTATACCTGAACTTTTGAGTCTTGACTGAATATATAATATATATTACTATGATATTAGGGCTTGACTCGATTTTTCACCTTTTTAAATTGGAATTCTTACAAGATGGAAGAAGAAACACATGGCTGAAGAAAAATGAGGAGTTAAGAAAGGAAATAAAAGAGGAAAATACAAGAAATAGCAAGGAGAGAGAGCAAGAATTATGGCTACTGCGTATCAGCACAGATCATTGAATTCATAGGAAGATGATTCACTGGTACCTGGACGCTAGTGACCAAATAATTATTTAAGCACGGGCGTATCAGCCAATCAGAGAGAGGGGTACCGTGATCTCACAAATTAAAAACGGGTATATGTATATATATATATAACGGTCAGAGCTACATTTTCTTTTACTTCCAATAAGGGGGACTTTTTTTAATTTTCAGTAAAAAAGGTTATATATTATAACGTATTTTTATTATAAATAGAAAACAAGAATCAGGTTGTCATAGAGTGTGACAATGCCCCTGTACATGTTATTTTGGAAACTGTTGTGCACGAATAATAGTTTGATGGAGCAATAGTTTTGAGGCTAGGCCCATACAGTGCTCCTCTGAATCCACTTGAAGAATGCTGGAATGTAGTGAAATCTGAAATGAAAAAACTGGTTACTCCCAGACTTCACGAACTTCAAAATAATCAGGAACAACTCAAACCGAACATAGACTGCTGCATTTAGAAAATACTATTGATCAAGCTTTGAGAAATTAACTCCCATATTATGCATGAAGTCCTGCAATCACGTACAAAAACATTTTCAAAATTGCTTAGCTTTAAGAAATCTCAATATAATAGATATTATTTAAATTTAGATTCATACTATATACATTTCAGTTCAAAATCTGTAGCATTATTTTATAATATTATTTTTGTTATGATATTTAAAACTGTTATTTTTATATATGGAGTAAACTACATATTTCTGTTTATTATCAAATGTGGACCTGCATTTAAGACTCTTTTGATACTGATTTGTTTCTTAAATAAATAATAATGGTGAGTTTATTGTATAATTTGTATTGCTTCTTAGAATAGCTGTTACATATTGTGTATATCTACGGACCATTTCCATACATTTAGGTGTCTTTAATTGATAAAAATCATCATAAATAATATCAATAGGAACAAATTTACATATTATATGTTTACAGTAGTTATTTTTCTATGGTCATATTCCAGTTTATAAAGTATAGGTACTTAAATGGTGTTTATTCTGGCATTAAAAAAAATAGGTTACAAAATGGGATGTATACTTCCTATTTCTGAATTAAGAGTTTAACATTGAAAATTGCGATATCTTTTTTAAATTGAACTCTTTTAATTTGAAGCTGACTAATTTTAATTTGAAGCTGACTAATTTCAATTTGAAGTTGACTAATTTCAATTTGAAGTTGACTAATTTCAATTTGAAGTTTACTAATTTCAATTTGAAGTTGACTACTTTTAATTTGAAGTTGACTAATTTCAATTTGAAGTTGACTACTTTTAATTTGAAGTTGACTAATTTTAATTTGAAATTGACTAATTTTAATTTGAAATTGACTAATTTTAATTTGAAGTTGACTAATTTTAATTAGAAGCTGACTAATTTTAATTTGAAATTGACTAATTTTAATTTGAAATTGACTAATTTCAATTTGAAGTTGACTAATTTCAATTTGAAGTTGACTAATTTCAATTTGAAGTTGACTAATTTCAATTTGAAGTTGACTACTTTTAATTTGAAGTTGACTAATTTTAATTTGAAGCTGACTAATTTTAATTTGAAATTGACTAATTTTAATTTGAAATTGACTAATTTTAATTTGAAATTGACTAATTTAATTTGAAGTTGACTAATTTTAATTAGAAGCTGACTAATTTTAATTTGAAATTGACTAATTTTAATTTGAAGTTGACTAATTTTAATTTGAAATTGACTAATTTTAATTTGAAATTGACTAATTTTAATTTGAAGTTGACTAATTTTAATTTGAAGTTGACCAATTTTAATTTGAAATTGACTAATTTTAATTTGAAATTGACTAATTTTAATTTGAAGTTGACTAATTTTAATTTGAAATTGACTAATTTAAATTTGAAGTTGACTAATTTTAATTTGAACTTGACTAATTTTAATTTGAACTTGACTAATTTCAATTTGAAGTTGACTAATTTCAATTTGAAGTTGACTAATTTTAATTTGAAATTGACTAATTTTAATTTGAAGTTGACTAATTTTAATTAGAAGCTGACTAATTTAAATTTGAAGTTGACTAATTTTAATTTGAAGTTGACTAATTTTAATTTGAAGTTGACTAATTTCAATTTGAAGTTGACCAATTTTAATTTGAAGTTGACTAATTTTAATTTGAAGTTGACTAATTTTAATTTGAAGTTGACTAATTTTAATTTGAAGTTCACCTTTTTTAATATGAAGTTCACCTTTTTTAATTTAAAGTTCACCTTTTTTTAATTTGAAGTTCACCTTTTTTAATTTGAAGTTGAATTATTAGAATGTGAAGTTCTCCTTTTTAAATTTGAAGTTCACATTTTTTAATTTGAAGTTCACCTTTTTTAAGTTGAAGTTCACCTTTTTTAATTTGAAGTTCACCTCTTTTATTTTGAAGTTCACCTTTTTTTTAATTAGAAGTTCATTTTTTTTAATTTGAAGTTGACTTATTTCAATATGAAGTTGACTTATTTCAATATGAAGTTCTCTTTTTTTAATTTGAAGTTCACCGTTTTCAATTTGAAGTTGATTTTTTTTTAATTTGAGGCTAAAATGGTGTAGTATTAACATAATTAATAGTCATCTCTGGGGTGACTTATCTACAGGAGGTGCTGGAATTAAATCAATTTTATAATGATTAATTGTGTCACTAAATCAAAATTTAGAGTTCAACATATTATCAATGTGGTAGTATAGTTACAAAAGATATTCTTGAAATGTATTTTATTTTGAATATAATTTATTCTGTCAATCAATTTGTTCAATTCGAATATTTTTCACACTATCTTTTGTAATCAAGATACCACATCGAAATAAATTCAAAAAAATAAATAAACGTGATTTAGAACTTTTAGAATTTTTCCCCAATAAATGTAATACAATATTAACATACCTAATAGTCATATCTGGGGTGACTTGTCTACAGGAGATCCCTCCCTAATTTAATAAGGCGATGACTACATATTTAACTAGATTACGTGCACTCGGTAGAGCGCATACCCTCGCCATCGCTTATCTGTTTGCTACCAAAATCCGATAAACTGGTGACTGGATAGTGAACAATCGTCCCACCAAGTTTCATGCAATATGGTTCAATACTTTTTGAGTTATTGAGTTATAAATGACCTTGACCTTTGACCGGATCGCTCCCAAAATTCTATCATGTGGTTCGTGTACATTGTCCAATTGTCCCATTAAATTCCATACATTTTGAGTTATTCAGTTATGAGTGGTCTTGACCTTGATCTTTGACCCGATCACTCCCAAAATCTAACAAAATGGTTCCTATGTATTGGCCAATCTTCCCACCAAGTTTCATGCACTATAGTTCAATACTTTTTGAGTCATAAATGACCATGACCTTGACCTTTGACCGAGTCAATCCTCAAATTCTACCAGCAGGTCACTGGATATTGACCAATCGTTTCACCAAATTTCAGGCAATTTGGTTGAACCCTTTTCAGTTATGCGAATAACAAGATGATAAATAAATAAATAAATGCCGTCAATAATATAACCTCCCCGCATTCTGCAAAGGAAAATATTCAGTTTGAATTAAACAAGAAAAGTGCCATCGTGAACATATAATGTTAATCGTTCCTTACCTCAGTTTTATTTAAGTCATGTATGTGTATATTAGGGAAATTCGTATCCATTATGCAAGTTCTTTACTCGAATAAACCTAATAAATATCGTGAAAGCTATGTCGATAAACCTATAGCTAACTTATTCGTATATTTTATCAGCTTCTCAACTATTGGAATAATAAAAGAGGTTGTATGTTACAGAAAAGAATTACGATTTACACATAATTATAGGTAAACATTTGACGGCTTTCAAAAAGAATCAATTGAAACCAGATAATTTATGTGCATGAAAGCTTTGTGTATTCGCTCTACTAATTTGTACATCTTCCAAGTAATTTACCGAATTGTGACATCTCGAGAGTGTGTTGCGCGTTTTTGACCATAAGAGGCCCATTCCTTTTGGAATATAGATTTATAATCTAAACACTTGACATGAGTTGGTGGGAATCCGGGCTTTAATTGTCCAAGACGTATTTATATAAACTCAATGAAAAGAATGCAACAGATTTTGTTTTTATTCAGTTTTAAAACATTTTTCACACCAAAAAATAGCCAATATTCCTACAAGTGATGTCTCTAGTGTGACATATAGTGTGACACATCAGCGGTTGTACTTTATATGCCCATCTGAACCAAAATTATTAAATTCAAAACATGTTGCATCCTTCTCACTGATATTTATAAAATAGATAAATACGCCATAGACAATGAAAGTCACGGAGTTTCAAAAACTCAAGTCACTTGGTTTTTAAATTCTGCATCTATGTTTCAAACTACTCTATGGGATTCTCAGGCACTCTTGGCAGGGTTGAAAACGATTCGGTAAATTGCGTGGAACAGAAATATTGAAATAACGTCTCTATACACACTTTCAAAATCGAAAATAAGCTTCATCGACTTTCTCTTCTTTTCATTCCTTTTTTATTTTGACCGTGAAGCCATTATTTGAAGATTGCGAGGGATTTTAGGATCGAAAGTTTTCGGAATTTATTTCATGGTGGAGTCGGTAGAAATTAGGAGATGGTGTACTTTCTTTATTGCCTTTAAACTCCAATTTTATGACTAAGTGAGCTAACTTGTTGATTTCATACGTAGTTTGTTATTGGTTCATCTTTTGCAATATACTTTGCTTTAGATTTTCGAGTATATGTTAATAAATATATTAATAAAGTATTTAAAATATTCCAAAATTTGGCTATTTATTTAAGAAATTAATCACTTTAAAACTTAGGGTCATTTTGAAAATTCACTTCAATTAAAGCGTAGGTAGTCTGAACAGTAATGTGAAAATAATAATTATAAAAAAAATTTAAGGTCAAAACCTGCCTTTTAAATTTTAAGGTCAAAACCTACAGGATAAGGTCAAAACCTGCCTCAATGCTAAATTTAAGGTACCTGCAAGATATAAGTGTCTGTTGATGGTACGTAATGGCCAGAATTTTAAAACTGATATTTTTTAAGTTATTACACTGTTAGTAGTCTGGTTTCAGGGCATGTGTTATTTCAAATTAATTATTGATTGCTATGTTAAATCATTCTGAAACGGTATTCTATTAATTTATAGGTAACATTTCTATATTATCGTGCACCTTAAATATTATAGTGAATTTAGTGAAGTGAAATGTATTGATGTTTTTTTAAATTATCAAGGATACTGAATTAGAAATTAATTTTAACCATTTATTTGCGAAACAATGGTTTGAAATGTGATGAATCATAGAAGACAAACTCTAATTTGGACCTAATTGTTACACAGTTGTCCTGGTAACAAGAGTTATGGTGGACCATAGAAGATTAGAGGCCAAATATAACTATTTCATACTTCATTTATAACAGTAACAAATATACATACATTATTTGAACACATTCTAGAAATTATTCATTTTAATATAATGAATCCACGTAGAAATTAGTGTTAGCAATGGATCAACTCTACCGCTAGATGGCATCAACCCACATTTATTGACAACTATTAACATAATTCACGCAAGAAAAATTGAGAGTTACACTGCTATAGGTGAATATTTGTCTCTTAAATGATATTGTATTATTAAAATAACCAATAACCGTCCAATCTTAACATCTCTACATTCGGTATCGCCAAACAATTCCAGAGGAAGCTGACAACTTCAGAAAATGAAATTGCATTGTAAACTGTGAAGATATTACATTTTTTTTACTAAACGTCACTATTGGACATAATTGTATGTAATTAAAATTCCTGTAAAACTATGACCAATTAGAGGAGTCATGCTATAAAATTGATTTGCGAGAACAAAGAGACAAAGAAAATTCGAAATATTATTTTGATGGTTTGAAAATTTTTCTCAATTAACATCCTTTAACACATTAATAAATCATTAAAGTTATATAAGTGAAATGATATAAAAATAGAAAAATACTCATATTTAACAGAAATTCTCACATAGCTATAGTTCTTACATTTGATGCAGAACAATTGATGCCAGACAATAATAGTAATAATTATTAAATATTGTTATGATAGTGAATGTTTCGAGCATCTGATTTAAGAAATAATAATCATCGCAGCAGCTACTCTGACAAGAAAGATGATCAGAATTACAGACTTCAAGATCAGTAACTCATTATTTATATTCAGAAAAATATATTTTCTTCTCTATTGTATGTATTCGGCGCAATTTACTAATTTGTGCCAGCTTAAGACTGCGTTGCGCGTTAAGATCCTGAAATTGTGGGACAGTCTCGAGATTGTGCAATACACGTAAGGGTATGAGGCAAAGCTGCAACTGGTAGAGAAATCACCCAAATATGAGGAAAACGCACATTGTTTGGGGGAATGGAAGTAAATTACCTAACTAATTAGATGTTAGGAAATTAAATACAAGTTCGGTACCTACATTTCCCTACTAGCTTGGTCGTGAAATCTTAGGAAGCTACCTCGATTCGATAGTTGGGTAGTTATTAATGCTTTGGGGTTACTTATTGTCTTTTAGTCATTAATATTTTAGGGTAATAAGCTGACTACCCTCTTGGGTGTTATTCACTATTTCAGGAATTCTTATTTTGACTTTTGATTAATTCTCTATAGTACTACTGGCAAGGAGAAATGAAACGCAATTCAATACACACTTATATTCACTAAGAAATGTTAGAGTTACAGAGTATTGACAATTTGGTTTGCACAGAGTGACGGCGTACAGGCGACGATTGACTCGTACTAATTACGGGTGAGGGAAGATTATTACTGAACTGACTATGAAGGGAACTTGCCCCTTTTATAAAGATACTTTCACACGTATCTTGGTGCGGGGAATTTGGAAATCGGAAGAGAAATTGTGCCGAGGTTGTTTTTAACTAAAATCAAATAATACAAAAAATGTATTTACTAATTTCGAGCTCTTGTTAAGGCTCACGTCTCTCCCATAACTGTCCGACAAATACATTAAACTTAGTCAATTTACGACCGTCTTTGTAGCCTTTCTATATATCAGCTAGTTTTTGTGCCCCTTTAGGAGTTGTTCCATTAGAGAATAAATATGCATGTGTGCTTAAGGCAAAAAACAGATATCTAATTTAGTCAAGGTTTCAACAGATGGTTATTCGTTTTACAGATAATAATATACTCATGAAATACAAAATAATAATTAAGTATATGTGTAATTTAATTACTGTAACTCTTCAAAGTAAACATATAAATGAAATATCAAACTTTTCGTTTTTCTAGACCAATATACCGTTAACACTATCCCCCCCTTAAAAAAGAAAATTACAAAGTAATTTTCAACAGAAAAGCCATTTTTTAACTAAGCCTATTCAAGCAAAGAAAAGTAAAATATGATTTACCACAAGGTAATGTTAGTGAAAATATAAAAAAGCGTAAAAAAAAATAAAAAAATAAAAAATTTCGAAAATGGGTTGATGTAGAGGTTGACGTGTCAGCTGTCATCGGTCATCTGTGGTGAGGGAAGTCCCATCGTGTCAGCGACCTCCTGAACCGGCTCACAGGATTGTGCGGCAACCTTCATGGAGCGTGTAGGTATGTATGTAGACCGCAAGTGCTGCACCGGGCGTAGCCACGACCTTGGTTAGCTGTCGTGTTGTAAGCACTGCTCAGCAGTCCATGTGACCTTGGGTGCCAATGGGTCCAATGGCTGGAAGGTAAGTGTTCAGGGACCCCACCATCATGCCATCATAGGTTGGTGCCACCCATCCATCAGTGCCATCATCAATGCTAACGGAAGTTAGCGCCCATGTGGTGTTGAATTTTGGAGATAATAATAATACAGAATCAATTACTTATATATGATTAGGTGACAATTGGAAATACTAATGACCAGCGCGGATCGAAGGTGCGTAAGACCAACAATTGTTGCTTCAACGTACTTCCATTGTTTTATTATCAACAATATATTCAACATAAAATAGAATTTCCATCCTTAAATGTAAACTAGAAATTAAGGTTAGTAATCTTACATTAAATCATACATGATTGCCAATTGGCATTTAGATAGCAGGGAATCAACTTACAATATTATTCATTTATAGGCTTTTAAGGGAATTTCTCTAATTTTATCACGCAACTGAGGTGAGGGCAGCGTTGAAGGAAGTGAGGGATAAATATTCATGGCGGTGTTTGTTCCTACCGATCTTACCGAAGCTTCCGAATCATCTGAGTTATTAGAGGATCTGGAATCCTTGGAATGGTTTCGTTTCCTGATTCGTTTGATGGAAGAGTTTTTCACTTTCGTTCTCACTTTCCTGCTCTTCCGTCTTAGTCTATCGTTTATCGATGATCGAGCGGAACTAAACCTGCTATGGGAGTTTTCGTTAATCTCTTTTTTTAGATTCTGTAGTTTGTTTTGGATTCTACGAAAACTGCTCCTCAACGGTATTGTCAAAGAATCCCTTGGATTCAAGTTATTTCCTGATTCAATATCATCTGAATTTTTAATGCGGTGATCTCTGAATTTCAAAACATATAATATTATAATGAGAATTAAATTTATCAGTACTAAAATGATTAAACTTCCTTGAGTTACGATTGAGTAAGTGTGAACCTCCTCTAGTGTGAGATCCATGTCATCAAATGGAATAACGAAAGGTTCATCTGAAGGTAATTCATCTATCAGCTTCTTGATCGTTTTATGTAAGGGAGTTGACTCATTTACTGAAAATATAGGTAAGTTCGTAATGTCAAACGGATTGGGTTTAGTAGTATTAGATACTAACTTAGTAATGTCAATCTCATGGGACAACCGTGCAGGCCATTCTACTCTATCAGTCATGATGTCACAATTTAATGGTAAGTAATGTAATCCAACTAAAGAGTCCCTGATGAGGCCTGTAGGGCATTGCAATTTTATTTGGGTAGATTCTGTTACGTACAACAGTCGTTTCTGATGAGAATCTGATAGCAAGATCCCATTATTGACTCCTAAATCTCTAAAGCTGCATAATTCCATCATGTTTGTGGTATTCATCATAAATGATTCAAACTCACAAGAAGAATGTTTAAAACTCCAAATGGGTTCATTTTGTCTTAAGATGTGAGTTTTATCGTCAATAGAATGAATATTGTCTAGGTCTGTGGTGACATAGTGTTCCTTGTCATACAGGAATATCTCCTTTAGGTTAGCTATTACTAGTTTGTCTGAATCTATCTTTATTGGATGGGGCATCAACGTGACGAGTTGATATTCATTCCTATGGAATAAAGGAATTAGTGACACAAAGTAATCGGAACCTAGGTTTTTAATTGTTATGAAAGGAATGATATCTTGGATGGTTCTACGATTGACCTTTGAAATGGGAAACACTAAATCGGGGTAAATTCTAGTCCCTTCCTCCACTACTGCCTTCACCGTTTCTATATCTAATAAATCTGAACTGATGGTTCCTGAACGTAATAATGTGAGTGAATTTTCTGCTATCCTTATTAGTAATAAAGAGTTCACAGCAGCTTGCTTTAGTTGTTCAAAGTTCCAACTAAGCATTTGTAACTTCTCTGAACCCTCCACTACCTTACTTAAATTATCCAAAATTATTTTTATATCTTTAACCGATTTTTCCACTGATTTTGACAGTATATCAATCCGTTCATTTGTTATAGTAATTTTTTTATTAACTTTATTTATGTTATTGTTCAAAGTGGATATTTCTTCGGTATGGTCAGATCCTCCATAGAGTGATCCGAATATGGTACCACTTATACCCCCTACAGCCAATCCCGCCACAACTCCGAGAAAGGCTTCTGGATTGGTAGTATTTTCCAGATGGGTGGAAGGGCGAGCTGCTCCCAGGTAGTGAGCAAGTGAGCTTGTTGTTTGCTCTGGTGCTTCAAGTTTAGCCCATAATAAACTTAGTTGTTTTTGCAGGGTGTTATGATTATAATTAATTTCCTCATGGAGGTTTTCACACATTAAATTTCTTCCTAGATAAGATATTATTTCAAGGTAAGTAGTTTCTAATCTGAATATAATAAAAGAAAGCCTACGTACAAAGTTTTGTCGACCCTTGGCCGACTCTAAAACTGTCGAGGTAAGGAGAGCTTTAATTGTGGTATGTGTGAAATGGAGATTTGAAACTAGTTGATCACAGACACTCGAAATGAATGTCAACCTTATGGGTGATAACAAAAACGCACCTTCCATCCTTGCGGTGCCTTGCCAGGGGTGAATGGATATGGGGGGTGAGTCTGCTTCTAGAGCCAGGCAACCAGCCACCATCAAGAGCGGTAGAATCCACTTCACCAACACTGGAAGGTTTGAGATTTTTCTATCTAGAGTCAGTGGGGAATTAGAACTCGTCACTCACCTAGGAGACTAACACTAGTTCTGTGCTCCTCTAGGCACAGAATAGTTTCTGTATTCTAGTAGTACGTTGTAGATTTTACTATGTGTAAAACATTTCATCTGTATCACTGTACCAACTACTATTAAAAGATAACAGAATTGTTGTTCTCCTATCTAGGTGAGTGACGAGTTCTAATTCCCCACTGACTCTAGATAGAAAAATCTCAAATATATATAGTGTGGAAGTACAGAGAAATCTAACCATTCAAGGTTGACTCTGGTACCACACCCTAGGTATAACATCAACAGTGTCACTCTGTGCAAACCAAATTGTCAATACTCTGTAACTCTAACATTTCTTAGTGAATATAAGTGTGTATTGAATTGCGTTTCATTTCTCCTTGCCAGTAGTACTATAGAGAATTAATCAAAAGTCAAAATAAGAATTCCTGAAATAGTGAATAACACCCAAGAGGGTAGTCAGCTTATTACCCTAAAATCTCACAGCTCTCTTTACATAAACACTTTATTTAAGGACTTCTTTGCTTGACATTTATTTTCCATAATTGGGAGATTCTTACATTGGCTAATCAACTCGTATTGTATACGCCATGCTTGTATTCCTTATAGGGAATGTACAATAATGCAAGACGCAACTTTACAATCTTTTTGCTAAGAGATTTGCAAACGATTAATGTAATACATTTTTAACAGACACGTTTTCAGAATATAAAGAGTTTAATTAACCCACAATATGTAATACTGTTTTTTCATTATAGCCTTATCTTTTTAGAAAGCTTTTAGAATATAACTATATCATTTTTAGTTATTCATTTATTTCTCGAAATGTAACTATTACTTAGCTTGAAATGGATAAAATTAACGGGGAAATATGCAAATAGTGTTGAAGTTACAGGTTGCCTTCAACACTGCCCCCCCCTTTTTTTTCAAAACATGTTATCATGTTTTCAATAACCGAACAGAATACAGTATACATGTATCATACCAAGCTTCAAATATCAATACCCAATATTTATAATCTAAAATAGTTACAAAGTCAAGCATGAAATCAAAATATAATTATTTTATATATATGACCAAACACTTACAGAAATATTCAACATTTCCTGTATAAAATTACATTTATATTGAATAAAAGCATTAGACATTTAGAACACATTAACTCATATTATCTTTTATCAATATTCTCTCGTTCTAACGTCTTATGGTTATCAACCTTAAAAAAGTTAACAATAATTCAAAATACAATATATAAGTACATTACAATGCCTTATCATTCATTATCCTTAGTGAATTACATCCAACAATATCCAACATATAGCATATATCAGTAAAATAAAACCACATAGGCTAAACTTTCACTTTCTACCACAAAGTTACTGCGACCTTCATTCAAAAACCTGTTGTAATCTACTGCAAAACTTCTTTCTAAGTTTGCGAAAATCAACTTATTTTACCTCGGTTTACACCACAATAACCGGTATTAATATTATATTTCATCCATGATGAATTATTATCATTCATATTAAACACTAAGTATATATACTAATATATACTTAACAAACATCTAAGTTAATAAAACATTTATTGAGGAATATTCCCGATACCGTATACCTGGTTCAGGTCCCATTGAGATGTTTTTTGTCTAGATGTTCTTCAGGTTTGCCCAGTGCATTTTCATCATGACTGCATGCGGCGGTCGTTGACCCCAGCTGATCACCTTCTGGCTCGTCTGGTGAACTGAATGCACTGGTTGGTCGAGCTACTTCATTATGCTCTTGTACTGTATCGCAAATGTCCTTGCAGGCTTCTTTCTCTCTGTTTCCCCCTTTCTTCTAACGAAAGCCGTAGTGCTTGTAGCGCCTCTATACGTCCTTCACGGATTCTTTTAGAAAGGTTCTTCTTACTGTCACCCTCCTCGCAGTCAGGAGAGGTATCACGGATATTCCTCCGTCGTTGTTCGTCAGCCATAATGGGTTTTGATATTCTCAGCAATTCCACTCTTGCCGTCTTGTTCAACAATGTGAATAGTGGATGGCGAACGTTAGATTGATCATTTTCAAGTTTAATTTTCTTTACCTTATCTGGGTAGTGACTGGTAGTAATCCTCCTTTTGCCTATTGCGAAATAGAGGATTTCGATGTCACTATCTGGTTGATCGTATAGTATTTCCGGGTCACTGTCTGATTGACTCATTCTGTGTTTAGTTAGGAACCACCGGCAAATTTACTCTTCTTTTATTCAGTTCTTCAGTGACCTTCTCCTTTACTCCTGTTTCCTCCGTGATCAACTTTCCTTTTGCTTCGTTGTCGTCGTTAGTGCTTGTGGTACAGATTTAATGGTAACCAACCCTCACGGGTTTTCTTGTAGTTACAATCCGTTTTACTGCCCAGTGTAACAAACCCTCACGAGTTCTCTTGCGATTACACTCTTGCAGTTTCACCACAATTCACTAACCTAGTTCGTTTTTCACTGTATCACTTCTGTCTATCTTATTCCATATATCTCTTTATATATCTCTTTATCACGCATCCCGTCGAAGATGCCAATGTTAATCTTTATGCTGTTAACGTTAATATTTAAGCTGACATGTGTTAACGACTAAACTGTTAACTTCTTTAAATATTTCTTGTCTTCGTTTATTTATTATTAATCTCTATTACGATTAAGAGGCTTGATTCACGGAATTCTTAACGTGACAATTTAGAATATGGACGTATATGGACATAAGAAAACTGAAGGATTCAAGTGATAGGAGAACAACAATTCTGTTATCTTTTAATAGTAGTTGGTACAGTGATACAGATGAAATGTTTTACACACAGTAAAATCTACAACGTACTACTAGAATACAGAAACTATTCTGTGCCTAGAGGAGCACAGAACTAGTGTTAGTCTCCTAGGTGAGTGACGAGTTCTAATTCCCCACTGACTCTAGATAGAAAAATCTCAAATATATATAGTGTGGAAGTACAGAGAAATCTAACCATTCAAGGTTGACTCTGGTACCACACCCTAGGTATAACATCAGTTTTTACACCCCTTCTAAACTCTCTGTGAAAATCTCACAGCTCTCTTTACATAAACACTTTATTTAAGGACTTCTTTGCTTGACATTTATTATCCATAATTGGGAGATTCTTACATTGGCTAATCAACTCGTATTGTATACGCCATGCTTGTATTCCTTATAGGGAATGTACAATAATGCAAGACGCAACTTTACAATCTTTTTGCTAAGAGATTTGCAAACGATTAATGTAATACATTTTTAACAGACACGTTTTCAGAATATAAAGAGTTTAATTAACCCACAATATGTAATACTGTTTTTTCATTATAGCCTTATCTTTTTAGAAAGCTTTTAGAATATAACTATGTCATTTTTAGTTATTCATTTATTTCTCGAAATGTAACTATTACTTAGCTTGAAATGGATAAAATTAACGGGGAAATATGCAAACAGTGTTGAAGTTACAGGTTGCCTTCAACACTGCCCCCCCCCTTTTTTTTCAAAACATGTTATCATGTTTTCAATAACCGAACAGAATACAGTATACATGTATCATACCAAGCTTCAATATCAATACCCAATATTTATAATATAACATAGTTACAAAGTCAAGCATGAAATCAAAATATAAATATTTTATATATATGACCAAACACTTACAGAAATATTCAACATTTCCTGTATAAAATTACATTTATATTGAATAAAAGCATTAGACATTTAGAACACATTAACTCATATTATCTTTTATCAATATTCTCTCGTTCTAACGTCTTATGGTTATCAACCTTAAAAAAGTTAACAATAATTCAAAATACAATATATAAGTACATTACAATGCCTTATCATTCATTATCCTTAGTGAATTACATCCAACAATATCCAACATATAGCATATATCAGTAAAATAAAACCACATAGGCTAAACTTTCACTTTCTACCACAAAGTTACTGCGACCTTCATTCAAAAACCTGTTATAATCTACTGCAAAACTTCTTTCTAAGTTTGCGAAAATCAACTTATTTTACCTCGGTTTACACCACAATAACCGGTATTAATATTATATTTCATCCATGATGAATTATTATCATTCATTTTAAACACTATTGATACTCATATATATAATAATATATACTTAACAAACATCTAAGTTAATAAAACATTTATTGAGGAATATTCCCGATACCGTATACCTGGTTCAGGTCCCATTGAGATGTTTTTTGTCTAGATGTTCTTCAGGTTTGCCCAGTGCATTTTCATCATGACTGCATGCGGCGGTCGTTGACCCCAGCTGATCACCTTCTGGCTCGTCTGGTGAACTGAATGCACTGGTTGGTCGAGCTACTTCATTATGCTCTTGTACTGTATCGCAAATGTCCTTGCAGGCTTCTCTCTGTTTCCCCCTTTCTTCTAACGAAAGCCGTAGTGCTTGTAGCGCCTCTATACGTCCTTTACGGATTCTTTTAGCAAGGTTCTTCTTACTGTCACCCTCCTCGCAGTCAGGAGAGGTATCACAGATCCTCCTCCGTCGTTTGTCGTCAGCCATAATGCGTTTTTCACAATTATCGATGTTTTCATATTTATAAACTTCACTTTTCTCGGAGTCAGGAGACTTATTAAGTTTCTTCTGTCGTTGTTCGTCAGCTTCAACAAATTGTTCACAGTCGCTCATTTTTATGCAGCCACTGTTTTCCTGTAGCCCCTTCATTAAGGGTTTTGATATTCTCAGCAATTCCACTCTTGCCGTTTTGTTCAACCATGTGAATAGTGGATGGCGAACGTTCAATTGATGATTTTCAATTTTAATTTTCTTTACCTTATCTGGGTAGTGACTGGTAGTAATCCTCCTTTTGCCTATTGCGAAATAGAGGATTTCGATGTCACTATCTGGTTGATCGTATAGTATTTCCGGGTCACTGTCTGAGTGACTCATTTTGTGTTTAGTTAGGAACCACCGGCAAATTCACTCTTCTTTTATTCAGTTCTTCAGTGACCTTCTCCTCTACTCCTGTTCCCTCAGTGATCAACTTTCCTTTTGATTCGTCGTCGTCGTTAGTGCTTGTGGTACAGATTTAATGGTAACCAACCCTCACGGGTTTTCTTGTAGTTACAATCCGTTTTACTGCCCAGTGTAACAAACCCTCACGAGTTCTCTTGCGATTACACTCTTGCAGTTTCACCACAATTCACTAACCTAGTTTGTTTTTCACTGTATCACTTCTGTCTATCTTATTCCATTTGTAATCCATATATCTCTTTATCACGCATCCACTCAAGAAGATGCCAATGTTAATCTTTATGCTGTTAACGTTAATATTTAAGCTGACATGTGTTAACGACTAAACTGTTAACTTCTTTAAATATTTCTTGTCTTCGTTTATTTATTATTAATCTCTATTACGATTAAGAGGCTTGATTCACGGAATTCTTAACGTGACAATTAGAATATGGACGTATATGGACATAAGAAGACTGAAGGATTCAAGTGATAGGAGAACAACAATTCTGTTATCTTTTAATAGTAGTTGGTACAGTGATACAGATGAAATGTTTTACACATAGTAAAATCTACAACGTACTACTAGAATACAGAAACTATTCTGTGCCTAGAGGAGCACAGAACTAGTGTTAGTCTCCTAGGTGAGTGACGAGTTCTAATTCCCCACTGACTCTAGATAGAAAAATCTCAAATATATATAGTGTGGAAGTACAGAGAAATCTAACCATTCAAGGTTGACTCTGGTACCACACCCTAGGTATAACATCAGTTTTTACACCCCTTCTAAACTCTCTGTGAAAATCTCACAGCTCTCTTTACATAAACACTTTATTTAAGGACTTCTTTGCTTGACATTTATTATCCATAATTGGGAGATTCTTACATTGGCTAATCAACTCGTATTGTATACGCCATGCTTGTATTCCTTATAGGGAATGTACAATAATGCAAGACGCAACTTTACAATCTTTTTGCTAAGAGATTTGCAAACGATTAATGTAATACATTTTTAACAGACACGTTTTCAGAATATAAAGAGTTTAATTAACCCACAATATGTAATACTGTTTTTTCATTATAGCCTTATCTTTTTAGAAAGCTTTTAGAATATAACTATGTCATTTTTAGTTATTCATTTATTTCTCGAAATGTAACTATTACTTAGCTTGAAATGGATAAAATTAACGGGGAAATATGCAAACAGTGTTGAAGTTACAGGTTGCCTTCAACATATTATAAATATTGGGTATTGATATTGAAGCTTGGTATGATACATGTATACTGTATTCTGTTCGGTTATTGAAAACATGATAACATGTTTTGAAAAAAAAGGGGGGGGGGCAGTGTTGAAGGCAACCTGTAACTTCAACACTGTTTGCATATTTCCCCGTTAATTTTATCCATTTCAAGCTAAGTAATAGTTACATTTCGAGAAATAAATGAATAACTAAAAATGATATAGTTATATTCTAAAAGCTTTCTAAAAAGATAAGGCTATAATGAAAAAACAGTATTACATATTGTGGGTTAATTAAACTCTTTATATTCTGAAAACGTGTCTGTTAAAAATGTATTACATTAATCGTTTGCAAATCTCTTAGCAAAAAGATTGTAAAGCTCAAGCGGGAAGTTTTTGTCAACAGAACTATTAAAATTAGTCACGCAGTAAAAGGTAGTACAGTCAGTAACACTATAGTGACGATAGCAAGGATATAATATGAGTAAAATAATGAGTATTAAATGGATCGAATAAAAGATCTAGGAATTAATGTGATTATTCCAGTAGGTTACTCAGAAATAATAATTAATTATTTAATTAATTATTTGATGAAATAAATGAGTTTGAAAGAGAGCTGATTACAATTCATTCTTATAACTTATTATTATTACTTATACAATTCAAAACATTATTACAATAGGTTTACAACTATTATTACAATAGGTTTACAACTATTAACTATGCCTCACTCATCTTCGAGGTCTTAAGTTATAAGGTTTCTTATCCTTAGGTTGGTCGTTAGTAAGGTTAGTCTGGTTAGTATGGACACTCGTAGGAGTTTCCATTGAAATTGTTTGCTTTACAATCAATTTGTCGGGGTGAATTACAAAGGTTCGAGAAGAATTAACTTCTTGAATCGTAATCCGGTTTCCCTTCTTGTTTGTCACGACAAACGGTCCTGAGATGGGTAAGTCTAACTTTCTCATCTGGGTATGTTTGTCAAGACGGGCATACACTCGCGAACCAACTTCTAAGTCCTTTTCCTTTCGTTTAGAGTTAATTCTACTTGTGTATTTATCCTGTATTTGCGTCAGATGAACCTTACAATGATTTCTAACTTGTGTTATACGTTTCAACCTTACAGCTAGATCACTTTCACTATAGTCCAAACGAGGCTGAGTAAGTACTTCGGTAGGACTATCATAACCATATAACGCAAAGAAAGGGGATTCCCCTAAAGATGCATTGTAGGTATTATTGATTGTCAACTGAATAACCGGAAGTAGCTCATCCCAGTCCTGAGTGGCTAATGTGTGACTGTAGGTACGTAAAAGTTTAGTCACTTCCCGGTTTATCCTCTCTGCTAATCCTTGTGACTCTGGGTGGTAAGGTACCACCTCCCGCTTAGAGATGTTGTAGAATTTACAAAACAACTTTACCCGCTCACTTATAAACTCTTGAGCGTTGTCACTTAACAAAACTTCGAAAGACCCATAGTGTGCTATCACCTTTCTTAACGCGTCAATAATGCTGTCTGTTTCTTTATTAGGTAGAGGGATTATGATACTATATCTAGTGTAAAAATCTCTAAATACCAAAATGTATCTATTACCCTTTTCTGTTATTGGTAATGGTCCCAATATATCAGTACTTACAGATGCAAATGGTCGGTTAGGAATTGGATACATTCCAATTGGAATAGGTTTTGGTGAAGCCTTAGCCTGTAAACAAGGTATACATTTATCAATTAGCTCCTGTACTAGTTTACCCTCATGAAGATTGAAAAAGTTCTTCCTAAAGGTGAGCATTGTTCTATCATACCCTCTATGACCTGATGTGGTACTATCATGAATTATTCTAAAAGCCCTTTGCATCAGTGTGTCTGGAATGTATGGTACTAGATACCTGTCAACTAAGCTTCCCCTGGTAATGTTTCTTACTACAAACACAATTCCACGCAATATCCGATAGCTTGCTAATTTCACGGTCCTTTCACTTGTTCGTGACATTAATTTCTTTTTAAGTGATTGACAGTTCGCGTCTGACGTTTGTAGTTTCCTGAGTTCCTCTTCAGTCCAATCTACTTTTCTAGGGATATAGGACTGTAGTGGTTCCTCTGATTCTTCCTCCTTAGGTTCCTCTTCCGTTACCTCATTGATTTTTTCTCCAAGCTTATCATCTAGTTCCTGTGGAAATTCTTCACAATTGTCTTGTATGTCCACCATTCGGGACAGAAAATCTGCGAACAAATTCTTCTTTCCAGGTAAATATTTTAGATTTATCTGGTATTCTTGCACCAGCAGAGCCCACCTGGTGATGGCAGCATCTTTAGTAGTTTTAGTCATTATTCCTAATAAAGGTAAATGGTCCGTGTACACGGTTACCTTATAGTGTAGGATGAGATGTCGGAACTGCTCTAGTGCGAAAATTAGAGATAACATCTCTCGTTTGGTGGCGGAGTAATTCCTTTGGGTCTCACTCAAGCACTTACTGACATAGGACAATGGGTGTAATACCCCGTCTATTTCTTGCATCAAGGCTGAGCCCAGGCCCACTAGGGATGCATCCGTGTGGATGAAAAATTCCTTAGAGAAATCCGGGATCTTTAAGATTGGGCTGTGGCATAGCTTCTTCTTAAGGATATCCACAGCCTCCTTCTTCTTTTCATCCCATTCGAATTTTACGCCCTTTCTGAGAAGTTGATACAATGGATCAGCTATACCTGAAAAGTTGCGGACAAAAATGCGGAAATAGTTGCAGGCTCCTAGAAAAGCCTGCAATTCCTTCTTACTCGTGGGATATGGTAGTTTACGGACTGCCTTGATCCGGTCCTCATCCATCCTCAGTCCATGTTCGTCCACCGTATATCCCAAGAACTTCACGGATGAAGTGAAGAACCGACATTTGGTGATCTTTATTTTGAGGTTGGCCTCCTGTAGTTTCTCCAACACTGTCTTGATCTTGTCTAGGTGGGTTTCCTTCGTAGCTGCAAATATAATGATGTCATCCATATATGACAAGGCATGTGTTCCTAAGATGTCATATAATACTTCATTGATGACCCTACTAAAATACCCTGGTGCCGAGGAGAGTCCCAACGGTACTCTCCGAAATTCGTACTTTGAATTTCTTACCGTGAACGCGGTTTTGTGGCAGTCCTCTGCCTTAATCTCGCATTGATGGTATGCCGAGATTAGATCTAAACTGGAGATGACTTTTGTTTCTTGCAGCGAGTTAAGGAGGTCCGCTATCTTGGGAATAGGAAAAGTTACCGGTTCCGTTATCTTATTTAAACATCTAAAATCTATACAAGGCCTTATTCCGCCGCCGGGCTTAGGTACTATGAGTAGGGGTGAATTGAAGTTCGAGGCCGACTTCCTTATCACCCCCTGTTCCAACAATTTTTTAATTTCTACATCTAAGGGTCCTTGCCTGGCGTGCGGTATCCTGTAGGGCGGCTTGTTGATTACTCTGTCTTCTTTCAGAGTAATTTCAAGCGGCTGTCCTCGGTAATTTCCGAGCTGTTCTCCCTTCAGCCAGCATACCTGCCTATACGTATTGAGGAGCGTCATCACTTTCCCTTTCATTTCTTCATCCTCACAGGTTACATCGTCCCACTGCACTGGTGGTAGTGTTTCTGGTTCTTCGTGTCCCTTCACTGATGAATTGTTTGTGGTGATGCTGTTGATATTTTCCATCTTTGCTTTTTCTGCTAGGCACAATATTGTACCTTGACTGAGGGTTACATCCTGATCACTTGCGTTAGTTATACTGACCGTTATTTTCCCGTCAGTTACCCTCGTGATTGCGTTCGAGGTTAATAACCCGAATCGCGGTTCTCCGTGATGAATAATTAAGTCTTCGTTTTCCTTGATCTTCTTATTGGCAATTCTTACTTGCATTGTGTTTATTGAATTCTTAGATACCGTGAGTTCCTCTTTCAGGTGTATACTCACGTTCCTCTGTCGACCAGTATCCTTTTCAGCTTCGTTCTTTATCCTTGGATCGTTTTCTTCTTCGTTTTTATCGAGCGTTTCCTTTCCCTGCTCTTCTTCCAGTATAATTATTCTTGAGTTTACCGGTACCTTATTATATAATTTCTTGGACTGAATGATCATGGTTACGGTTTCTTCAGTATTTCTTTCACTTACTGATTGGTTGTCCATGAACTGTAATTCCTGTTCCGGAAAGTTTACAATGGCATGTTTAAGGATGTTCATGCCTAATAAGACTTGTACACTTCCCTTATTTAATTCTTTGAAGACTAGAAAGTCTCCTTCTAATCTCCCATTCAGTGTTTCTATTGACATCACCACCTTTCCTATTATCGGAATTAGGTTTCCTTGCGCGTCGTACACCCGTTTGTTTTGAGTTTCTATTTTCCCCTGCTCCCCTAAATTTCCTATAATATTTTCAGCTACTAGGGAGACGCTAGCTCCACTATCTACTAGAGCGCTTAGTTCTTCACTCTTATTTATACCGATAAGCTGAACTTTTATCATGGGGATCTTAAGTCTATTCTCTACCTCGGTAGTATTGGATAAACTAACTAGTCATTCTGACTCTTCGTCCTTTTGTTCGTAGTAGTAATCCGGTGTATCTTCTTCGGATTGTTCTTCTAGGTGATGTACCTGATCTCCTCTCCTATAGTCGTTATCGGAGTATTTTTGTTTATTCTCAAGTTTGACCCTGCAGTTAATCTTGGTGTGTCCGCGCTTCTTACACCTGCTGCACGGGTTTCGACATTGTCTGTCTTGGTGTCCGTTTTTCTCGCAGTTTGTACAATACTGTACATTACCTCGCTGTCGTTTCCTGCAGTCTTTAGTATTATGTCCCTTGATTCTGCAAAAGGAGCAGTAATCTTTTTCTTTGGGACATTCTTTCGCGAAGTGACCTTGTCGACCGCACGCGTAGCATTTCTTTTCCATCCTTCCTGGTCTCGTTTGTTCCGTTTGGAGTGCGTAAAGGACTTCCGGTTGCATGTTCTTCTTCTTTGCGGCTGTTTCCACTACCATGGCGTGTGCCTTCTTGACACAATTTATGGCGTGTGCAGTTATTCTCGTTGATCTCTTATCCGGTGTAGACTTAGATGACCTTGTCAATTGCTTGTAGACATCCTCCTGTAGGCCGTTCACTATGAACAAATGCAGCAACATATTCTGCAAAACATCCGCTAAAAGAATCGGATTTCTATCTGGTCCTGCACCTCCTGCTGCAAGTTCTCCTCTGGCAATCCCATCCGCTGCGGCTGGACCCACAGCAATGTCTTGTGTTAGGGGGTCCTGTAGGTAACATCCTGCTCCAATCCGGAGAGCTCTCATATCATTTCTCCCCAGATATGCGTCCACTAAGGCACGGGTTTGCGCTTCTAGCTTCGGCAGATCATTTTCAGGATTGGAGATGTCGTTACGGAGCAGACCGCGTGCCGCTACACGGAACTCCGACCGCTCAAACTGGGGATATATTTCCAGGAGATCTTCGCAAACTTCTTCATAAGAGATTTGGCGTCCCGCGTAATTGGCCATTTGAATTGCCGCATCGCCCCTTTGAGGATCTATACGACTATTAAGAAGCCTAATCTTGGCCGCATCATCGGTGATGCGGTTTGCGTGGATGTGCGCGTCAATATGACGCAAGAATGACCGCACATCCACTTCCCGACTACCTAATCCCGCCCCATCGCTAGCAGTTAATTTCCCGCAAAACAATGGTAGGTTGTCGAGCACCGTGATGGAGCGCTGTTCTGTGGCGGACATGGTGTTCTACTTAATTAGCGCGCCAATATCTCTAAACTCTCAAAAAGGGTTAGTTAGGTATTAGGAATGGTTATTGCTGAAATTAGTACAAATATAATTACAATGTAAAAATAAAATAAACAGAAAAAATATACGTGCTACAATAATTATTCGATTCCACTAGCAATTGTTTTTAAAAGGTGGTATAAAAAGGTATATATGGTTACACGCTATACATAATATAAGAATTCTTGAAGATCGCTTCTTGATTCCAAGGTACTCACTCTTCTCGAGACTCTGTCTATGTACCTCACTCACTGACTGCTCTGATACTACTGTACTTGAGTTGGTCGTGACTCCTCTCTCCTTGGGTAGTGCTGGTGATGCCTTCGTTTACTTGTGTACTTGTTGTAACGGTTGTTCCCTGGAGTGTGCTTGCCTTCGTCGATGGCTGTTTTCTTGATTAGTAGCTCGATGTACTGCGGAGATTTTCTTCTCAAGATTGATTGTTGATAGTATTACGTACAATGCGCTTCCCTTTACTAGCGACTTATTACTGCTCCCAATTGAAAGACTTCTTGCGCTATACGTAGCTAGCGGCTTTCTATGCTCACGCTTAGAGGCTTCGGTTGCGCTAAAAACTAGCGGCTTACTATTACTCACAATTAGAGACCTTCAATTGCGCTAAAAACTAGCGGCTTACTATTGCTCACAATTAGAGACTTCAATTGCGCTAAAACTAGCGGCTTACTGGTTCAGTCGTTCCCGAACTTCTCCCACTATGTAGACGGTGTAGGAGTATCAGTGTCTTCCTCTGGGTTCGCCTGTATCTTCAACCACCTACTGTTTAGGCGGTGTAGGAGTGTCAGTATCTTCTTCTGGGTTCGCCTGTATCGCCGACTACCAGTTCCCTTAGCTTCCCAAGCGAGTTGCTTGCGGTGCTTGACCTGTACGCGGTGCTTGACCTGCTTAACTGGTTTTTTCGCCTGCCAATGCCGTGTGATACAGCGTATTGCCTGAGGCTATGCTTTGACCTGTAGCGGTGCTTGACCTCGTCGACTGGTTTCTGCCTGCCGATGTCGTGTGTGTTACACTGTATAGCCCGAGGCTACGTCGCGATGTTTTTACTTTTTTATTGGCACTGTTCACTCACTGTTGTATTATAATAATAATACATCAACATCAAACCTTGCTGTAAGTAATATAGAGAATTTTATTTCACAAAATAAGGTCCATGCCAGAGGTTCCAGATATATTAATGCTTTGGGGTTACTTATTGTCTTTTAGTCATTAATATTTTAGGGTAATAAGCTGACTACCCTCTTGGGTGTTATTCACTATTTCAGGAATTCTTATTTTGACTTTTGATTAATTCTCTATAGTACTACTGGCAAGGAGAAATGAAACGCAATTCAATACACACTTATATTCACTAAGAAATGTTAGAGTTACAGAGTATTGACAATTTGGTTTGCACAGAGTGACGGCGTACAGGCGACGATTGACTCGTACTAATTACGGGTGAGGGAAGATTATTACTGAACTGACTATGAAGGGAACTTGCCCCTTTTATAAAGATACTTTCACACGTATCTTGGTGCGGGGAATTTGGAAATCGGAAGAGAAATTGTGCCGAGGTTGTTTTTAACTAAAATCAAATAATACAAAAAATGTATTTACTAATTTCGAGCTCTTGTTAAGGCTCACGTCTCTCCCATAACTGTCCGACAAATACATTAAACTTAGTCAATTTACGACCGTCTTTGTAGCCTTTCTATATATCAGCTAGTTTTTGTGCCCCTTTAGGAGTTGTTCCATTAGAGAATAAATATGCATGTGTGCTTAAGGCAAAAAACAGATATCTAATTTAGTCAAGGTTTCAACAGATGGTTATTCGTTTTACAGATAATAATATACTCATGAAATACAAAATAATAATTAAGTATATGTGTAATTTAATTACTGTAACTCTTCAAAGTAAACATATAAATGAAATATCAAACTTTTCGTTTTTCTAGACCAATATACCGTTAACAGTAGTTTCAACCTAGATACAGCAGTCATGCAGCAAAAAATATCTACCTATATAGATACACTAGCTAGACAGTAATAATTTAGATACCAAGATAAACCTAGTAACCTAGGTATACCAGGAGCTGGACAAATGAATTGGAACATTTGTCAAATTTGGAGAAACTTTATTTATTATGGAGCTGGACCCCTTTAATATTCAATACATCTCGTAATAGAATCATAGAGCTTCTTGATTTCTTTAAACGGACTTTTCAACCACTCTTCCATCAAAACCTACTGTAGGTTCTCTGGAAGGAGGTGGGGCAAGCGATTTTCGAATTTTCGCTCGATTAAACACCACAAATGATCAATGATATTGAGATCCAAAGATTGAGGGGTACATTCTATGTGATCCAGCTCAGTTTTACTGCTCTTCATACCAATTGTTAACGATAATTTCAGAATCTTAAAAACGCGCAAAGCATATCGGTAAGTTAGGGCAAAACATATGCATATCATATAAAATTGATGTTTTGAAAGAGTTCTGATTTTATTTATCAATATATGAAACATTTCAAACCATTGGAAGTTATGGTAATGAATTATTTTTCTCATTGTTTTTTAATGGAAAAAATATTGTCTTTTTAAATACAAATATAAAAGCTTTATGCCAACATTTTGTACATTGAGAAAAGGATAAGGGATATCGGAAATTGCTCCCAGAAATCCAATTTAAAATTTAACATATTAGGGAAAGGTTGTCATCAATGGGACGGTGTCTGGAAAAGTGTCAGGCGGAAAAGTGCCAGGCGGAAAACTGCCGAAGCGGAAAACTGCCAGGCGGAAAACTGCCAGTCACTTATTGGCAGTATATGTATATTTTTTAACTTTCTGAAATATTCTTTAGTTATAAACACATTTTAATTTATAAAAACACGGCGTTAGTCCTTCTTTAAGAGGTTAAGGGGACATTCATTTTTATAGTAATAACTACATAGATATTGGAATACTTAAATAATAGTCAAAGAAAAATAATATTTCAACTTCGTCCACTTGAAGAAGTGGACGAAGATATGCTCACTTGATGAACTTAAAGCTCTACAGAAAACGTTGCAAATAAAAGTTAATGTTCTTGTAGAGTTTGATGCGACTTCTAAAACGTATTCTGTTGGTGTAATTTACTAAGCCAAAGGATGAAAAAGACGAATACGAAATATTGATGCAAGACGAAGATTTAAGTGCAATGAGTTCTATTTTCCAAATGTTCCTGACATGGAATTGGTGAAGCTAGATACTATATGAACCTACTATGTGAGGGACAACATAAAGAGATAATTCAAACTTGAAATTCGTCTATAACCTCAACAATATAATAGTTAAATGAACTGTCCAATCAATCACAAGGGCATGTCCCATTGTTCACCAGTGGGACAATATTTTGTTTCTTTATTTGATTTGATTTCTAGACAACAGAAAATGCGATAGCATTTTAGTTAGTGTCATTTTATAAAGGAATATCTATATTACATAAGGGTTGTTTATTGTTCTTTATCTACAAATGCTTACCTATCAAAATAATCAACTGCTAGGTACCATAATTTGTTCCAGGTAATCGTACCTCTTCTAGAGATCTCAAACTAACAGCGGGAGATGCGTCACAAGTCGGTCCAATTGCTGTAATGTCGGTTAAATTTCTAATCACTTCCATTTTAAAATTTAATGGCTTTTCAGTCAGATTTTTAAATGAATTAACGTCGTCTGCACTCGCATAAAAACAGCTTTCTTTGTGATTATTAAATTTAGGATTTTCGTTTTCATTCAAAGAATTTAAAGGGTAACTGCTCAATTTATTCAATGAATTTCTCCTTTGTATATTATTAGTTTCAGAGGGTGTTCTGAAGTTTTGTATCTTCGACTCTTGAATAGTAACGCTCAAATTTGGAGATCTGATGAATGATTGTGATGGTAAATTGACTGTTGTCAATAATACCGATGAACTCGGTAGACGGCAATTCAAACTGTCTTTTTTAGAACAGTATCTGAGAAAATAAATAGAAAAAGAAGGTTAATTACAAATTTTTATTTAGTTTTCAAGGTATACTTTATGTAATTTTTTTATATTTTTTATACGATATCTCTTTTAAAGAACTTAAAGAATCAATTTTAGTGTAATAGCAGTATGATAATAATATTTATTGTTACGTAAATGTAAATTCAAAAAATATTTGTTACTTCTTGAAATTGCAAGGCTAAAAAAATGATCATGAATAATTTTCTTACATTGAAGTGAAAACTAAATTAAATTTTATAATTTCTTAGAAAAATTGAGTTATACGAATTTGACCCTTAATTTCATAACATGATATGCTTATCTAATATATGATATTTAGCTTTCATGAAAGCATTTCATGTCATTGAACAAAGAGAATCTGTGATGTCTGTGAACTAAGAGAATTATCGTATTCCTTTGTACCTAGAAAATGAGCAAATCAATATTACTATCGACTGCAAGCAATAATATAAGCAGTTGGAGCTGTTCTGTTTGTTGTTCTTAGAGATCCAAACTGTTTGTAAATAGCATCAATGTTGAAGGTTTATTATCTTGTGGCAACTATAACATGTTTGATAACTTCAGTTGAATTAACAGATTTACTACTAAATCCCTACCGCATAAATGTGTACATAGGTATTAGGAGCAAGTGGTTGAGTAATTATGATTAATTACGTAAGTACATAATTACTTTAATTCTGATGTTCATTGAATTTCATCTCAAATCATTTTTATGCAAATGTAATTATATTTTGTGCAAAGAGGCCAAACTAGTTTATAGTATGTCAGCAAGATTTATCACAACACCATCTAATTCAGTATGCATGGTGTGACAATCATTTATATTTTGTCTTACAAGACCTAGTAATCATACGAAAAATCACCACTACTATAGTTGACTTTATCCCACCTGACAGGTATTGATTCCTTGCCACAATAGGAAGAACACTGGTGTGAGTTCTGACATCCTTTTCTGAAGTAGTATGTTGACTGCAGTGGGTGTCCTCGTGAAGAAGCGTCCCTCAAACTGTCAGAACGACGATACCGAGCTGCAAAATGGGTAATGCGTACATGGTTAAACAACATGAGATATATTTCAGAAAATTATTATATATTGCACTGATACACATATTAGAAGAATACATTATTTATATTTAACAGAAAATATAATTTGGAAACTATTCTGCTGTAGTAGAAAATCACATGTAATATGAAATATATAAGAAATGAACAAAATGACAATGAATCGCCTAAATTAAATAATTTTGAGCTGTTCCTTGCCATAATCATCAGAAGTACATTTAGAATATATAGCATGTATAAAAAGTAAAATAGTTCTCTAATATGAAACAATGAAACAATTTATTCATGAACACAGTAAAATAAATAAATGATACAGTAATACAGAACACCCAATTATAACAATAGTAATCACGGCCCCAATAAGCTCAGTGAAGGCTTTAAGGGCAACCTATATAAAAATTTGAAAAAAAAACACTAACTACATCTAAATTTTTACAGTCATTTCAGAACAATATAAATAAAAAAAAAATACCTAATCAAAAAATATACCTAAATACAGTGAAATAAAAGCATTGATGCAGAATTTCAAAAATTTATGAGGCTACAACTATACTACGATTAAATAGTATAGAGTACCACAAAGAAACGAAAAAATAAAGTAAAGTCACTATACCTGTGCCACAACACAATACAAGAATTAAACGTCATTGCATACATTTACCCTAGTACCGGTCAATCATGTACGCCTTTAGTTTCCTCTTAAAAATTGAGACCGAATTAGATATCTTTACATTGTCTGGCAACATATTCCATGACCTAGGACCAACTAGTGAAATACACATGAATGATTTAGTTTTATTAAAGTGAGGAACAATCAAGTTATTTGAGTTTCTAGTGTTATGCGAATGGATATCAAAATGACATGGTAGATTATTGAAGAGATCGATCAGTATTATTGTAAATAGCACAGTATATAACTAGGAGTACTCGAAATTCATACATATCAGATAACTTCAGAATTTGCGACTGCTTGAAATAGTTAGATGTATGCTCATTGAATGGAAGATTATATATAGATCTGACAGCATATTTCTGAGCTTTAATAATTCCCTTTAAGTAACAATCAGAAGTTCCTCCACATACAGCAACACAGTAAGATAGATAAGGCTCAATCAAAGATACAAACAATGTGCGCATTATATTAGGGGATAAGAAGAATTTTAGTTTATTTAAAAGTCCTAGCGACCTAGATATTTTAGACAATACATGCGCAGTATGATCCTCAAATGTTAAATTCTCGTCTACAATTACACCAAGGAATTTGATGTTTTTTGCACGCAGAATCTCACCTTCGCCAATAGAAATATTTGGAAAGTGAATTTGTCGTCTATATGAAAAATAATATATTTGGTTTTTTCGACATTAATTTTTATCTTGTTACCAATAAGCCAGTGATAAATTTTTACCAGCTCAGAATTAACGGTTAATGAATTTGAGAGAGCATTGCGAGGGTCCAGCCCGAATGATAATGTACTATCGTCTGCAAATAAAGTGAACTTAAATATTTCAGATGAATTTGGAAAATCGTTAATGAAAATAATGAACAGGAGAGGCCCCAATACACTGCCTTGTGGAACACCATGCTTCACAGATATGCAACCAGACGATGAATTACCAACTGAGACAAACTGCCTACGATCAGTCAGATATGACTTAAACCACTCCAGACTAATACCCCTGAAACCATAATAGTTCAATTTGGATAGCAGCAAAGAATGGTCTACATAGTCGAAAGCTTTAGAGAAGTCAAGAAAAATAGACAGTACGTTGCAATTAGAGTCAAGAGTAGGGTAAATGAAATTCAAAAAGTGGAGCATGGCTTGCATTGTAGATTTTCCAGACCTGAAACCAAATTGATCAGGGGACAGACAATATGGAGAAGCTATCTAGATAAGAATAAACCTGTTTATATATAACTTCCTCAAAAATCTTACTATAAATAGGCAGTATAGAAATTGGTCGGTAATTGCACATTTCAGATTTCACACCACTCTTAAAAATTGGGACAACTCTTGCAATCTTTAGATGACTGGGAAACACACCAGAAGAGATAGACCTATTAATAATGCATGCAATTACCGGCGATATTATGAAACTGATTGCCTTCAACACCGATGCAGGTACTGAAAAGAGACTCGTAGGTTTATTTTTCAGAGACAAAATTGCACATTGATACAACATACCACTGCCAGATCTTCTTCTCCCTATTCCAATCATGGCTTTGAATTCTTCTCTGAAAAGTTTGCTGAACCACGTGTAGAGGATGGGGTTGAAGGCAGAATTGGAGTAAGCAAGCATGTACACCCAGAAGATGGTGTTGTCGAACTCGCTGCTGCTAAGAACCTGATGAGTAGCAAATAATGATGATGGGAGTTAAACGAATTGAAAATCGTAAAGTTGAAGATAAAATCGACATTTTGATCAGTTCGAATATATTATCATTTGGGGTAAATCCTTACCTCAGGCTTAGCTGTTAGTGCATACAGAATTGTCATTTGTAAAGGCGCCCAACAAATTACGAAACACAGAAGAACCGAACAGGAGAGGCGAACAACCTTGTGTTTTTGAGAAAAAATAGAAATAAAGTGCATCATTTTACTGATTACAACAAGGATAATAACTAGAGCCCGGATTTTTAGGACCTATAAAAAAGGCATTTTAGGACCTAAAAATATATTTTAGGATTAATAAATTGGTATTTACAACGAATGAATAAGCATTTTGGAATATAAAATGAACAGTTATTATCGGTTTAAATAAAAAAAATGGTGAAAAAAAATAAACAATTCATTCCTTAAAAATTCAATGAATCTAGTCTAAAGTATATTTATTCAAATTTAACCAGAAAATATTATAAAAAAAAGTTAGGTAAATTGAAATTAATGAAATGTAACTAATAACTGTTGTACAGGAAAAACCACTTACAAGAAAAGATACAATTTTTGTCACCTGACAGTTTTTCTATTGTAAATATTACTAGGTTCTACATATATCTCTCTTTGAATAGTATATTATATTGATTATTCGCAATTTTATTTTTTTTATTAATGGCAGAGTCTATGATGAAAAATTGATGAGAAGAGTTACAGAAAATTAGATACAGTGGTGACTATGCTAATTCTTGAAGTAATGGAATTGAAGTTCCTTTATATAATAATTCAGACAAATTTGATTGAATTATAACGTCCTATAAATTTGCCAATAAATTCCTTCAACTTTACCGACTTACCAAATTATCAAATAGTATAAAAAGCCCAAAATAAGACTTATCATCATTTAAGGAATATATGATATTTTAGGACTTTATGGCATTTTATGGATTTTATGGCATTTTATGACTGTATGGCATTTATTGACCTTATGGCATTTTAGGACTTTATAGCATTTGTCCGGGCTCTAATAATAACCATGTAATACCTATACTTTAATGCGAAATAAAAGTCTGCCTATAGAAGTGTATACTGTATATGTCACGCGCGTTTGACTGATCTGCAATATTAATCGATCAATTGATAGCGCAACCATTGGTCGATTGCTGTTGTTTGAATATCTATTTTTTGTATCAAATTAAAATTGATAACTTAAAAAGGGCAATCAATTAGATTCATAAACTAACAAAATCTATATCATTCGAACGCATAGCAATCGATCGATGGTTAACTTATTACATGTAACAATTAGATGCATAAACTGAAAGAAAATCATATCAATCGAACGCGTAGCAATCGATCGATGGTTGCGCCATCGATCGATGGCTGCAGTAACGATTGATCACTAGATCGCGCAACATTGTAGGTCGATATTGAAAATAAGTCAAACGCGCGTGACATATATACATACACCTGCATATTTGAACCTGCATCACAAAAACTTTCCAATGTATGACATCAAAAAAATGACAAATGTATGACATCAGTGGTTATTTTTAAAAGTAGCATTACATAATTATTGACAAAAAAATTATCAATTTTATAAACAATTGTATTCATGAAACTACAGAAAAATTGGTCCGTACTGTGGGGTATAAGAAGATTGCTACTGTGAACATTACCTTCTTCTTAGCGGATAATTGTGCTGATGTAGCTAATTGACATTACCTTTTGTTTAGCGGATAAATGTGCTGATGTAGCTAATTGACATTACCTTTTTCTTAGCGGATAAATGTGCTGATGTAGCTAATTGGGGAGACTCTCCCAAGCTCTGCAGTAACCACAACCTTCTCACAATGAGTGCATAGGCACAAAACATGATGAGGAGAGGCATGAAGAACATCAACACTGTCACCTAGAAGGGGAGATGTAAAACATTTACAGTAAAATTTCCATTTATAATTTGACCATTGTATGACATTGCAATCGCAAGAATAGTAGATATGCCCCACTTACCAATATGTGATAGATGTGTATGAAAGTGTTCATATTCCTCACACACACACCATCTTCCTGTCTGAAGTTGCCTTTGCTGTGATAGTAAGTGCATCGGAGTTCTTGAAAATTAGGAAACTGCAGACACAGAAGAAAGATTCATGTCAGTTAACTTGCTCCTCTAATTTTACAAGCAAACTGAATAACTGTATTCACTTTCTGATGTGTATTGATATATACGCAATTTTCCAAATTAGATGAATATACTGAGTACGTACTTGATAAACTCGATACTCGTTGAGTGCACAAAGGGGGGCAGCAATAAATATACTAACCCCCCACACGACAGTCAGGGCTACGGAGGATGGCAAGTGGTCACGACGTGCACGGAGTGGGCACAGAACAGCGTAAACCCGCTCTAGAGAAAGCGTTGAGAGTGTGAAAACTGAACCCAGGAGACAAGACGCTGCAGAAAAAGAGAATCTAGCGTTATCAAACTATATGATTTAGAATACAAAAAAAAATACAGTGTGAATAAATTTTATGGAATTTGATCAATATCAATAGAGTAGGTTTTATCTCAAAAAAAATGATTTTAAGAACCATTATGTTGAATCAGAAAATAATTTCGAAACTACGACATAGTTATGGAGAAACTATGAATCGGATATGGTGGATGCAGGGTGCATGAAACCGCAGTAAACAGAACACTTGTCAAAGGTCGACTGGGGGAAAAGTTTTGAATACCATGTAATTGCCAACTGTCTTCCCATTGAATGGCTTCCGAGGAGCCCAGATTTAACTTTTTGCGGTCATTTCTTGTAGGTTTATTTCATATATTTGTAAAATGATGTAAACTCTTTGTCACCTGTAGGCTGTTTATCTGAATCAACTAAGAGAATGAATAACAAATGGTGTGAATTTCTTGAAAGTTAATTCTGATGTAATCACAAGATCAATAAAACAATATTCTATTTTAGACTTTCATTATGCGCAATTGTATGAATAAAATAAACCCATTTGTATATTCTTCAACAATTATGTACATATCTCACGCAAAAGCATTTTCACCATCCTCTACTTACGACTTCCCTGTAGACACACTATTAAGAATAGGAAAACAAACGAAAAATGTGGTTATAACTGGTAAAAATCTGCATTAGCCAAAGAAAACCACAGGAAGATACGGTGGTTCTTGTTAAAGTTACGGTGATTTTTAAATTCGTACCCGTTTCTATTTTTTATCATACTGCATGTTTTCAATATATAGACTAAGGAATTTAATGTGATGATTGTACTTTTTCATCAGTCTTGAATTTTCTGTTGCTGGGCATAGCTTTTCTCTGACTGGAGTTGAGACTTATAGCTTCCAAAGAAATGACTTCTCATTCGGTGCTATGCTCTCATTTTACTATTCTACTAACAGCCATTATATTGCTGAACTATGTATTTTTATGTGTCAAAAAATAACAACCTGTTATTTACTCGCCTTCATTCCGTGTGTAATTCATAAACAATATTAAATTATTTAACAAATCATTGAAATTAATAAATAACTCATTTGAAGCTATAAACGGAATAAATATTAAGTTCTGAAATCCCACGAAGTGTACATAACGATTCATCAATTTATATCCAATTTAGCCTTTCAAGAATGCGTAGGATATTTTTGTTAAATATAAAAATTAAGCTTACTTTACTTGACAGAATTGACTCATCACTTTATTACCATTGTCGCGTCAAACGATCCGATCCTCTTCGAAATTCATAGATCACTTTTTCAACTAATAGCCACATTATTGGAATCATAACTAGCGCCATCCAGTATTTAACTATCCACATAAATTGAATTGGCGCGTGCAGTAAGAAACATGGTGGCCGGAAATTTAGTTTCAGAATTATAAATGACCTCTCAACATAAATGACCATTATGTAGTTTGCTGTATTCGCTAGTTTGTTGTACTGCATACTTTATGATTGATCAAAGACCTGGCAGGGAGGTTCGGAGGGCGGCACGCCACCGATACATTTAATTCGTAAGTTTTATTTATACCTGAGACCGAATATTCCGAGACAGAATTTTTCGCACAAATCTCATGTTAACTAAATGTCAAAACATGTCAAAATTACTAATGTTACGTATCATTTTACAACGGTTAATGATGTTATCCGCTTTTAATAAATACACTACACATTTTACTACCATAATTTAAACCTTTTCTATTAATGTTCTTTAATAACACCATTATACACTGAGACTTAGTTTTCCGAGACCGAATTTTCCAAGACCGAAATTTCCTAGAACCGATAAACAAACATAGATAGCTTGGCTCTTCTATTCTATAGTGAATTACTTTGTGACGTGCCTTCGCTTTCAAATGATTGTAGCCTTATAATTATTATCGAAGATAACTTAATTTAATTATCAATATACCCTTTAACTTTTTTTAGATATTTAATTCATCGATTTACTCTAAAACAGCTGGCTCTCTACTGTGAATCAAAATGGCGCTGTGATAGCTCAATGCCAGTTTGGAAAGTTTAAACTTCTGTCGATCGTAATCTTTGTTCATAGACATTTATTATTAACAACAGAGGAAATACTAGGAACATAATTTCTTAAATTAGTTTCTTCTTCCAAATCGCTACGGTATGATTAGCAAGTGTGAATTACTTGTATGTTTATTATCTTTCCATTTTTTAATTCATAAGTTTTTTTTAAGCCCAGAAGATGCAAACCTTCTTTAAATAATTAAAAAAAATTATCTTTATTAAGACAATGAACATTAAAAAAATAAAAGATAAGCTTCTCTGCTCTACGACAATGGCTCCGACCATCGCCAATGTATTACCAATACGGCAATATTCAATGATATAATAGATGTAACAAAATCAATCCTCAGCCTAACCATCAAGTAAGTTGTCTACAAATGCAACAAGTTGTCAATTTCTGAAGATTTATTAGATTAAATAGAATCATTTTTTCATTTAAAAGCAAACGTTTACAGGTTAGTCCTTTCACCTAGCTTGTATTGTTGAACCTGTATAACGCTAGAATTTTTGTAACCGTAATTTGAATAATCGCTAAGCAATTAGTTTCATCTGAAATTTGGTGAATACTTAAATAAAAAATATTATTTTGTATATTCAATTGTTCATTAAAAGTAAATATAGGTAGAGTATTCATTTCAGTAGCATGAGTTTTCTGCATTTACTTTTATGTGAGTTAAACTTAATCTGATTCGAAAATTAAAAGGTTAATCTTATTTTATACTTCTTGAAATCTGTAATACTTAATTTGAACTCTTAATTTTCTGTATTCCAGATTACTAAATAAATCAAGCATCACAAGCATCTGGTGTTTGAATCCCAAACCGTAGAGTAATTTTAAAAATTAAAAAGATGTATGAGCAAATTGATCACTTGATCGCAGATTTGAATTTTAAATGAATATTATTAACACCAATTAAGAAGCAGTCACAGCTGTGGAAGTCACCATCAAGAGAATATCTCGTAAAGGAAATCCTGGATGTTCTTTCAGTAAACTTCAGTTTAACCCGGAACGACCAGAGTGTTTGAGAGGCTTATTAAAGAAGAATTTAAATTTTCTACTGTTAAATCTTGACTTGAGTTGCTGGAAAATCTGTGATTTTTATAGTTTAAGATTTAAGCAAAATCAATGAAAATAATGCAACATATTTAGTTTAATAACATTTTATTGGCTCTTGTGAAATAAATGAACTGTTGCATCACATTGTAATTTACAACAAAAATTAGCTAATATTCCTTTAGAATGATGTTTCTCGTGTGATGAAAAATGTGACGCAGCAGCGATTGTACTCCATACGGACTCCAGAGTCCCATTTTATCAAAAAGGATGTAAAAACGAAACAGAATTTTTTTTTGCATTATTTTCACTGATATTTATACAATGAAAGTCAAAAAGTTTCAAGAACTTAAGTCAATCAGTTTTCAAAGTATGCATCAATATTTAAAACCGTACCGGACCTCTGAGGCCCGCTGGTCGTTCATGGATTAATCTTCACTCCTAGAGCTTGAAATACGCACAGAAGGGAAACGATTAATAATTTTTATTATTATTCCGTAATAGTGTTTATTTGGTCAAATATGAGAATTCACAGACATTGTAAGCACCCCGTTAAAAAAATCTGTTTCTTTCAATCTAGATGTGTCAGACTGAGAAAATCTTATCGCGAGAAATAACCATTGGAAATAATAGCCTTGATTGGATCCAATTAAGAGATAAAGTTAATGTAAATATTGCATTGAATGCTAGAAAAGAGACTTTTTATGAACGTGGAGAGATTCAACGGATCTGCAGCTGTCACTTTTTAAAATGAACCATCGGAGTATTTCTACATGAGGAGCTATTAGATACTGATGATATTTCCTCCCAATGAGTGGGTGTTTAGGTGAGATATAAGCAATAAAGATATAAGTGGAGAGAGATGAACATGCTATGTGTGCAGTATTGAGGCGCGTAATAAAAAAAAAGGAAACAAGGAATGTATATAGAAACCTAATTTAATAAAACAACTAAATATGTTTGCTTATCACACAATTTTAACTTGCATCACTCTTAAATCTGAAAATAAAGATCTCAATTTCATTTATATTATTAACTACAACAATAAAATAAGTGTAGGACATGTTAAGCTGTTTTCGCCGTAACTTCTGCAGGTGGCATAGATTAAAAATCATTTTATTGTAAGTAATAGCTATACGTTATTTACCATAAGACTATTTTTAATCTGTCCCACTTACAAAATTTGTGGCGAAAACAACAACTGAAAACGACCAACCAAAGTTACTCCTAAAATTTTATACCAAGAGAGATAAAAGCGAGACTGTCCCACACTTATTCGATTGTCATAAGTTTGAGACGTAATAAGAGCGGTGTATGCATATATAAAAATATTTTACTAAAAACTATCCATTGTTGTTAGATAACTATTAGTATAAAAAAGTTATCTAAAAAACACACAACATATTTTCAATTCAAAGTAGGTCGGTAATGCAGAAATTACCCAATAAGTTTTATTCACGCGTTGAATAAAAGTGAATGTAGAGAAAAATAATCTGTCTGTTAGCCCATTGGAGCACAGTACTCCACATTATAAATGCAAAAAAGTCAGAAGGAATTGAGAAGAAGCTCTGCTGTGAAAATGTAAAACATAATGGATTTGATTTATGAAGTAGCTAAAAGTTAATAAAATACCCTCATTAAGTAAGTCAAACACTTTTTTACCTTCGCAAATTGTGGAAGTTTATGTTTTAATCGATATTTCTTTATTGATTGTAATCTTGTAATTATTATACTAAATCGCATGAAATTTGGTAAGACGATTGGTCGTTATTCAGGAACCATTTGGTAAGAGTTTGGGAGAAATAGGCTAAAACCTCAATGACATTTATAACTCAATAACTAATATAATGTTCAATTAAATTGCCGAAAATCTGTTGGGACGATTAGTCCAGGAACCATTTGACTAGATTTTGGGAGCGATCGGATTGAAAGTCACGAAAAGGTCAAAATGAACAGAAAATGTAGTGGGAGTGAAAGCATGCGCTCCGAGAGTGCCCCTTCTTGTTTTCTATGTATACTAATATAGGGTGTTTAAAAATTGAAATGAATAGGTAGTTTAATGGTTAAACCAGATATGTAATAATTGAAATATTTTACTCTTTACCAATTGAAACATTTCTCTTTTAACTAATTTTAACATTTCTCTATGAAAAGAAGGGTTTATCCATAACACTTTAGCCAAATCTAGAATTTTTTTCAATTTTTATCGGTATTTGCTTCTATATTCAATATTAAATGAAGTCTGTACCTTTCTTTTCGAGCGATAATAATGTAGTGCTTTTGTGGCAAGGGATTTTCATCACTGGCTTTTCTGCCGTTGAGGCTTTCGTTTCATGGGGATTTTGTCTCGTGGGAGCTTTATTTCTTGTTGCACTTTCGCATTCCGAAAATAAATATGCACTTTCGCATATTTATTTTTGCAGCTCTAAAAATATATTCTTGTTTGTTGACTCTGGAGTCAACAACTCAAGATATTTTATGTAAATAATGAACAGAATTGACCATTTTACGGATAAATATTCTTGAGTATGTCTTATAGGATTAAAAAGATTGGTGACGTCAGTCAAGGCCTATTGAACTTACAGTTGAGTTTGTCTGCTATAGAGATTGGGCTAAGATTATATACCAATCTATAGCCCAATAACAAACCTAATGCTTAACTTCATATTTGATACATTACAGGGTGGCGCAAAAAAAAGGAAACCCATTTTCAAACTAGTATATTTTACAAACTATCAAACATAAATATTTTCTAAGAACATAATTTTATTCATTTACTTTTTTTGCATCTATCTTGTTAATCTGCTAAGAGTTACGACAAATATTTAACATCCTGCAGCGATTTAAAAAAAGGTAAATAAAAAAGGCTTGCGCGAGGACGAAATAAAGTCATAAGAGGTATAATTCATTTTATATGGATGTGAAAACCATAAATTCTTCTACTTTTTGTTACAAATAAGAGAAAAAAATGAATTACCATTTGAAAGTTGTTTTTTTTTGAGATAAAATCAGTTCGCCGTTAATTTTTATCTCCTATTCGAAACCCTCAAAATGCAGTTTTCAAAAGAACAGAGTTTTTGTTGTGATACTTTTTTTAAACACTGGAAGCTTTACACAGGTTCAACCTTATTTTGAACAACGCTTTCTGGAAAGATTTCTATCAACTATAAAACCATATTGACAAATGTTAATAAGTTCAAAACTGAAGAAACCACTTTAAATTTGAACAAAAAGTGATCATGTCGCAGGAGAAAAGAATTAACACATGAAAACATTAATCTTTTTCATGGACAGTTTATTGAGAATCCAAAAATATCCATCAGAAAGTAAGGATTAGATTTCATTTAAGAGACATTTCACTGAATTGTTAAACACGATGTGAAGTATCATCCTATCAAGAAGCATGTAAGGCTCGAACTCTTAGAACTGATTAACCGCACCGTCAAAATTTTGCAAAATGGTTTCTTCAAAGAAATGCACATTTTGTAGAAGATATCGTGATTGGTGATGAAAATATATTTCCATGAATGAAAGAGTCAATAACAAAATTGTTAATTGAATGAAAAATAGTAGGATTGAATTTTAATTACTACCATATGGAAATAAATTATTCATATTATGAACTTTTTTGAGTTTTTCATCCTTTTCGAGCCCTTTTTATTTACCTTATTTTAATTCGCTGCAGGATGTTTAACTTTTATCATAACTCTTAACAGATTATCACAATAGATAGATGCAGAAAAAGTGAACGAATAAAACTGAGTTTTTAGTAAATTTTTAGGTTTGATAGTTTGCAAAATATACTAGTTTGAAAATGGGTTTCCTTTTTTTTGCGCCACCCTGTATATACTCCTATTGTAATTGAACCTCAAATTTGCTTATTTCTAAAAGTATTCATTTGATTTTTTTCTTCTATAATTCATTATTTCACCAAAGATTTAATGGATTAGAGTGCATCAGAATCAGTCATCCTTGATATAATTTCATAAACTGTTATTATTGGATAGAGGATAGAAAATTATTCTCGCATGAACATCAATTTGTGATTCAAAATATGATAATTTGAATGTATTACATTTTATGCGAACAGATTTATTTGATTATTTCTAAGTTAAAATTAATCTCATTCTACTTGCAGGCATAAATACATGTATCATTTTTAGTTGCGAAATTAGAAAAGAAAAGGTGGAGTTTATGTATGAATTGTGAACATTTGGGACACGTGTGTTGCAGTGAGGAAATGGAAATATTTTCCCTCCGACTGTTATAAGCTTTTTACGGTTATTGTAATATATCCAAATATAGTAACTGTTTGTTGGGATAGAATATTCGTTCTCATGACTTCAAAATAGTATGAATTTACAGAGGATGAGAAGATTATCAAAGAAAATAGTAGATCATCACACTCTGAGTTCTCCCTTCCTAATGACGCATTTGATACACAGTTGACCAGCCTGCGCCTACTAAAATTCCCTTCTTACAAACAATGTAAGTTTTTACCCTGAACGAAGGAGCCAATCTTGCACATGAAGGGGTTGAGAGGGTAGTTGTAGTAGGTGTTCCTCACAAGGTGGTTGCTGAGACACACGCATGTTATCAGCAGGTCTGCTATCGCTAGGTTCAGCAGGTAGAAGTTGAGGCTCGTCTTTAGGTTTGGACTCCACAGAACCACCACCACTACGATCACATTCCCAACCAGAGAGAACACAAACAACACACCTGCAAAAGTATAAAGGGAATGTTAAGGTTGACTCGACAACATTAAGGGAACCGTCTCTCTCAAATCTGGAAAAATCGTTTTTTTTTGTTGCATAAAATGATGTCTTATGGTCTCTCGAATAATGTGTTAAAATATTAGAGCTGAAAACAATCTAAAAGTGGTTCATAAGTTCATAAACAGATGGACAATATTGTAAATTATACCTGGCAGGTCTGTTATTGAGCGTTTATTTGAATCATCAAATGATCATTTTCTTCATAAATGAATTGCTCACAAAGTTACAAACGTGTTTTTTCAAATTTCTAAATGGGTGAGGAGGTATAATGATATACATAAAAGAAAATCAATGTTTCTGAAAAATAATTAGAAAAAACACTTTTACAATTTTTCTGAAACGAAATTGAAAAAGAACAGCTTTATACAATTAAATTCTGAACAAGAAGAAATCAACCCCATGTATCTAGCTCGAAAATTGTATGAGTTGATGCCTTTTGAAAGTTCCCCCCTAATTGGGGGTTGATTGAGGGTGGAAGTGAAGGGGGCAAAGACGAAAAAAATTCCAAATAAAATATGCTCCATTTGAGTAGTTGCATTAACCCTGAAAATTTCAAATTTGTACATTAATTGATAAAAAAAATTATTTTAGGGAGACGTCCCTTAAACTATCAATAATCAAAAAAAAATCAATGACAAAATTCTCAACTGCAACAACATCCTATTACATCTTCTATAAAGTATTACATTATAGAAATGTGAGCTATGGCAATGGAACCAACCAGTGGAAATCTAAATATTTTTTTATAGCTAAATACAATTTAATCTATAAAAAATAGCTATTTCTAATGCAGATTACGCTTTTCGCTTACGCCAGCTTTATTCTATCACTCCATTTATATGTTTATCAATTTCTGATGAGATTTTTTGTTGAAACAACTTATGTACATTTCTGTTGTATAACAATTATATCATTATTTTAAGAAAAATCTTTGATATTATTTATTTGACCAATGTAGCTTCGGTCTTCGGTCCGAATTATTGATTAGAAATATTGTTAATGTTCCAATATTGTAAAATATAATTTTAATGCGATGTATTTATAATTGAAATGCCTAACAATTGTGTTTCTTTGCAACAATATTAACTTATCATTAATTATAAATGAGAAATAAACTAGAAATTAATTGATTGAGCCTTACATAAATTAACAATTGAATAATAGAAAGTAAATAAAACAGTAATTCTGAATATTCACTTCATTTTTCGTACAACTGTTTCACTAAATAGCGTTTCCCATCGCCTCTATTTACAAACAAATTCTTGTTAGAAGTTATGTAAATTACTGTACAAGTTTGCAAATTTAAGGCGGTGCAAAATTTCCACAGCTCATTAATAGTCATTATAGCAGATATTAATTTCTATCGTTACAGTTCCAGTAAATTGATCGTTAGCAATTACTCGAATGAACAATTGTGGAAGAATATTGTCCATACCGCATGATGTTATTATGCCAGTGTTTCATTCAAACAACTTAAAAGCATAAATTTTGTCACCATCGCAAACAAGCAAGGATGGCGTCACCTCTATCAGAACACAAGCAAAATTGACATAACCTTCGAACAGTTGAACATTCGACCAATAATTTACCGGGTACCATCGTTACATACAAACTTGTTATTTTCCCAAAAAATAGATTCATTGAAATGATTCGATTGTAACACACACTTTCATTTTATCTGCAATCAATGTGGAACGAATTTTCTTTCTCGAGTTCTATTCCTAACTTTGTGTCTGACTGAAAGCCATGGAATGAAATCACCATTTTACACCAAACAGAAAACAACGAGATATTAACAATCAGACTGAGTTTATTTTCCTTTATGTTGTCATCCTCTGAGGTTTGGAATTGCAGAAAATAAACTCCTGCAGGCAATGGTATCGTGTAAGTAATGAATGTCTCGTGAAAAATTACAAATTAATCATTTCTAGTCCAGTTAATTTTTTTCTAAATTATAAAAATTATCTATTTGTTCAGAAATATTTCTATTTTGAAGTAATTAACAAAATGTAAATACTATAATCATTTGCTAATGATTACCAAACGTAAGTAAAAAAAAAGTTTCGAGTGAAATTTCCTTCTCATTTAACATTTGTTTCACATTAACATTGTCAATACCGTAATTTCATTATTAGTTTTTATATAGGAATTAGTGTCTCATTCTTGTACATTAAAATTGTATAAACTAAATATTTCATTTTGGTACAATTTGTATAATTATTTAAAATAAATACTAATTACCAAGAAATTATTTGTAGAATTTGAAGATGATAAAAACCCTCCACTTAAAAATCATAAGCATCACTAAATTTGATGTATTTTGAGAATTGTGTTTTCTTGTAATAAGATTACTTGAAATATTTCTTCACTTTATGTTCTTCTCCTCATTGTGAAATGGCATGAATATTTTCTCTGTATTTTTAGAATATTAAATGGTGAAAACGTCCAACAATTTCTGCATTCCAAAATGCTATAATTTTATTCTTCTTTTGGTCCATGTTCACATTTCAATGATTTGAAAATCAGTTCTGTTGAGTATGCTTCTTTAAGTGTAATATTGAAATGTAAAATATCGTAAATAATTTGGGAGTTGCTTATACCAAACTGTTTCATTAAAATTGATGAGAAAAATATCCTATCAATAGCACAAACAATATGTTGGGAAAAATTGTTCTTATTTTATTACACACTTAATTAGACCAAAATCAGGGTATCGATATATTTCTGAATCATTAATATATCCATAAATTTTCTCATCATTTTCTAGGTGTTAAAACAAAATGTTAATCCAAACCAAAGTTTTAACTTGCAAATTTATAGTACCTATAATAATATTGATTTAGAGCAATTTGGGTATGGTAATAGTAATTGTGCATAAAAATTAGGTATGCAAAATTTTAAACCCACGGGTCTTCCTCATCTGCAAGGGTCAACAAATAATTGAAAAATAACTAAACAAATACAAGTGAAATCTTATTCTCTAACAACACTGCTGTGTACAACAGTAACAATTGAGTGTTGTTGCACAAGTTAGTAAAGTCACTTTTGATTAGGAATCGATATTCTTATTGCAATTTTGATCTCAGAATGATAAATGGCCGTTATGTTGTTTGTTGTATCAGCTAGTTTGTTGTACTGCACACTTCATGATTGCCCCTCGATACATCTAATTCATAGATTTTATTTATACCTCAGACTGAATTTTCCGCTCAAATCTCATGTTAACTAAATGTCAAGATAACTAATGTAACGTATCATTTTAGAAAGGTTAATTGTGTTATCCGCTCTTAATAAATACACTACACATTTTAGTATCCATAATTTCATCTTTTTCTATTATTGTTCTTTAATATGATCATTATAAATGAGACCGAAATTTCCTAAAACCCTTAGTGGGTTGAGCTCGCTAATTCAATTGATTACCAGTTAATCACTTCATCATAAACTGTATCTACAAATATAACATTTTTAAGTGGCTATCTTATTGTTATTTTTTGCTATAATGGTGCAATTTAAAGGAAATGAAAATTGTGCTGATATTTTTTAAATGTTTATTTTGTAATCGTTAAATTATTTTTTAACTTTTGCAGGTGATGAAGATGATGCCCCAAGAGTTTAAAATTTTGCCTACCTTATTTTTACGCACAGGAGCAAAAAAATTACTCTTATCAAACCCGACTCAAACAAGTTGATAAAACGATCCACCCCGTAGAATATTTTTAACATTCTTTTCACCTCAGCACGTGGAGACTATAGTGATGTATAATAATGAAGAAGTAATGATGAAAGAATTTAATTTACCATATCGAGTTTCTATGTCACATTATCTAAATACAGCAATTACACAATCTCTTTCATCATTGTGTTTAAAATTCCGAACAGCGTCCTTTGCCTCGATATACTTCAGCAAAGTAACTTAAATCTCGTACAGCAATTATTGAGAAACTTCAACGAATCTTTTTACGTCCAGTCAGCGGAAGAAGAGAGAGTCTTCCTTGTCCTTCTCCCTTTGGATCTCAATTAAGTTATTATTAAATCTTCAATTCACTTTCGGAGCTGGAGAAGAAATAATTTCTGCAAGACTTTTGACCTGACGTTACTTTTTATTTCATAAATGGATAATTGTGAGCCTTATCACCTTTATTTATCAAATAAAAGAATAAAACAAGATACCTTTCTAAATGTAATTCAAGGTAACCTAACTCTTTCATTTGTTTACTGAAACCATTTCCTAACAGTAAATAGTTGTTTATTTATTCCTCTTGAGACTCCCCAAGTGTCTAAATCAAGAATTATTTCCTCAAACGGTGGCTCAACAGATAAACTTCTGCTGTTAATTTTTATCTCATATTTCATCCAAATCTATTCCGTATTTAATTACAACTAACTCATATCTATTAACGAATTAATGCCTAATTAAAAATAATTTCACTGACTACATTGTGCTACAAATTAGGATTATTATTAATATGCAGGGTATTATTATTAATATGACTTAATAAAAAAACAACACAATTAACGACAGAGTATACTACTTTGGGTGCAAAATCAGTACCTAAAATATCACATTTAAATCATGAGTTCTCTTTAAATGATAACAGCTTCCCATTCAACATTTTAATTGCCGTCCAATTCGATTTTTTTTTTTCATCCCCTCTTTAATATTTATAATAGACACAAGCGAAGGAATGCAATAAAAGTTTAATCTTGGACTTGTTTACCATCACTTTAACAGACACCGAAATGTTTAATGTCAACATTCCTAACTAACGAAAGACTCGCAACTGTGAGAATATTGTTACAAGTCTTATTATTACCTTCGCAAATTTGCGGAAGGTTATATTTTACCCGGCATTTATTTATCATCTTGTTATTCGCTTAACTGAAAAATTATTCTACAAATTGCCTAAAATTTGGTGGGACGATTGATCAATGTCCAGGAACCTGCTAGTAGAGTTTTAGGAACGATCCGGTCAAAGATCAAGGTCATGGTCATTTACAACTCAAAAAGTATTCAACCATATTGCATGAAACTTGGTGGGACGATTGGTCAATATTCAGAAACCATTAAGTTAAATTTTGGGAGCGATCAGGTCAAAAATCAAGATGAAGGCCATTTAAAACTTAATAACTCAAAAGCATTCAACCAAATGGCCTTAAATTTGATGGGACGATTGGTCAATGTTCAGAAGCCATCTGGTAAAATTTGGGGAGCGATCCAGTCAAAGGTCAAGGTCATTTATAACTCAAATAAGTCAAAAAGTATTCAACCAAATGGCATGAAACCTGGTGGGGCGATTGGTCATTATCCAGCAACCAGTTTATTAGATTTTGGGAGAGGATGGGTTAAAGCGACGGCGAATGTATGCGCTATATCGAGTGCGCTTACTCTTTTAAATTAATTACTACCTCTTAATCTAGACCCACTTATAACACTTTTCACGAGACTCCCCTATAGTGAATTAATAATCAGTCTGATGAAGCGAGTGATTACTTTCCTTGACTTTGAAGAATAGAACTCTGCAATTAACGAACAATGTTTTTACATTTAATAGATGTAAACACTTGCATACTATTTATTCTAAAGAGATGAATGTGTTGGTCGCTATATCAGTATTTGAGTGAGGACTAAACTACACAATTACTCATTAAAAAGATATTTTACAACAGTAAATAAATTAAAATTACATACATTCTTTATTTTAACATCTGATTTAAATTTTTAATTGGCATTAGTTCAAGAGATTTTTCTAGCAAAAATGATCCGAATTTCGAACAAGAGAGTGTAAAACAGAAATAAATCCAGTAGAAGTTATACGAGAGAACTTAGTAAACTTAATAAGTTGCCGTGAAGTTAAGAATCCCTGATAAAATTGCCTGCAGTTTCATGCAAATATCATCTTTATACTTTGGTGGCAGTACTTTTCTTAAATTAATTTTTTCTCTCGGAAGATTTTTCAGAATTTTATAATTTAGAGCATATAATGATAGGGATGTGAATTTCATTCACCTGATTAAAAATTATTTTATAATTATCTAATTTAATTGAATATAATTAACCAATTCATGGAGCTATTGTTAATTACATGCAACCGACCAAAAATTAAAATACTTGTCAATGATATATTTATCATATAAATTTGAACTTCAATACTAAAGATTTAAGCCTTTTTAAGTACTACAATACTTTATCACTCCAATCCATTCATAAAGTTTTTAGTTGCGTCTGCACTTGTTTTTTGTGGGTCTAGGGAAAATTACACCGGAGGAATAAATCCCTGGAATACATCTCCCCACCACAAAAATCGAATATGTGCTGCCACTGTGTTCTACTTTATATGGTGTTTTACTTTACACGAAGTGATTCACTCTTCTCGGTTCATCAGGCGAAGAGAGGTTTCAAAATCTCAAAAATGTTATTTGAAAGTACAAAACTTTATTACGATTTAATTAATAAGAGAATCCTCACGAAAAAATTTGATGATTAAATAAAATCTTCCGTTTTGTAAAATATATACTAACATGTCACTTGGATAACTTGAATAAGAAAGTATATAAAGTGAGAATTATCTATTCTAAGTTCATAAATATTGTGCTGTTTTAATGTTTCGGTAGATTATTTTTTAGTAATAAGGAATTCCCTTGAAATATCTTACAATGAATCTGTCTCTCATTTCTTTGATTATAAGCCTATATATTTATCCATATTTTTTTTCTTTCTGTCCAAACATCTCGCCAGTCCTCACACTCTTCTATATTCGTTCAGGAGAACTTTGCTTCTCTTCTTAAACTATTTTGCTTTGCAGCCTGTGAGATGGTTTGTCTCTTTTGCAGGGTGAATGAGAACATTTTAAGGTCTTTATGAACAAGTCTTCCCATTGTTCTGGTACTCATGTTAATGGTCTTCGCCATCTGCCTTCTGAATCTCCACTGGTTAGTCCTAATCCTCTCCCGAATCATGGAGTTAGACCGCTGTCCTCCACTTCTTGGATGATCAAATATTTTTATCATTTCTTGGAAAAGTTTTAATTTCTTTTAAACAATCACAATTGAAAGTTTCTTTGCCATATCTATATCTGATGTTCTTGCGCAGAGTATAGAAATCATTGCTACTGTTTTAAACTGATATTTCCGTCAGATAGAATGTTAAATATTACAACTTAAACGCTCATGTTCTTTTATACTGGGAAATTTATGTTCTTATCACTATTTATTTGTTAATCAGAATGTCATTATACTATATTTTATTCTTTATTGTAAAATCCGAGGAAGATTTTATGTGTAAATTACATTAAGGATTGTGGAATGATACCCAGTCTTATTTATTTGTAGCTAAGTTTACTTTCAGAACTTGTTTGCGGTTCATTTTTGTTTATCCTGCAAAAAGGATCCAATCCTTAGAACAGAATCCCAAAACTTCAAATTAAGTAATTAAATATTAAATTAGATAAGTATATGCAAACTAATAATAATGAACTAATTATTACAAGCACATAAATGTTCATAGCAGAGAAAAGTGTATACAATATACAAATGAAGGACTGAGCACAAGGAATTAATGTTTAAATTGAGTATGGTACTTTAAATAGTTCGAAATATAGTCCTAAGTTATTTTTCTATTTAAATTTTGCATAAATTGCATAACCAAATTAATTAACAGAAAATAGTGCAATACTAATAATACACAATTTAAGTGATTACAAATAATAAATCTTTACCTCATAAACCGTATATTCATTACTAATAAAGTTTTAAATCGATGGGACTCGATACAGTTCAATAGAGCAAATTCTCAGGTATTTAAGAGTGCGACCTGCACGTGAAAACTTTGAAAGGTCAATGATGCAGATTGAATCTGTCAATTAGAGAAGTTAAATTAGAATGTTAATGAATTAATGAACATTAAATATATCAATATAGTTGCAACAATTTATAATGAATTGATAATATTAGTTACGTTTTTACATTTATATTATTATTGTTTTAATTTTCCAGCATTATGCCTCTAGTGGAAAATAGGGACTTATTATTTGGATATGACATAACAATTTTTTGATACAATTGTATCACGAAATACAAAGTACATATTAAATTTTGATAGAAACATCTTTCGATTCAAGAACATTTGGTTCTAATGATAGTTATTATGCTGAAATGTTACTTGCCATAAATGTCCCTGGTTTTTGTTACATGTACGATTGGTGATAGCAGTACATTGAAATTTGTAATTTCTTCATACCTTTCCTTTCCTAAAACACCAATTTGGTCTAATGTATGCTTTATTTTAATTTTAGACATATATATGATTTTAATATGTTGTCCATTTAGGCATCTGCATTATTCAAAAATAAATTCCAATAATTTATCATAATCATAAACCATTTGTTCAGTTTGATCTAAATACCAAATATTAATTGTTGCTGGCTCTCTACCAAATGTAGCGCCATGTCAATTAGTTGTCATGTTGCAAAAGATGGTGTCAATCATTGCCATCAACCTTCAGAACCAATTCAAATTTTATCCATCCCAATCAGAAAATTAAGGTTGGCAGAAAAGCCATTATGGTCGGGCTGCCGTACCCAATATGGTTGCAAATATAGGTGCCAAAAGTCCGCTTTGCCAACCATAATTACGGTTGGTAAACCAACCATACGCCGCCTATATATGAGTGATGAGCCAACCATACTCCGCCTATACATACATAGGCGGGGTATGGTTGGCTCACCAACCATAATTATGGTCGGCAAAGCGGACTTTTGGCACCTATATTGCCAACCATATTGGGTACGGCACCCCGACCATAATGGCTTTTCTGCCAACCTTAATTTTTTTTGGTTGGGTATTGTATTAAATGAAAATATATAAAGTATTATTCATTAAGAGGATATTAAAAGCTGTGAAATAATATTTACAAAGATATATTTAACACATGAAATATAGCTGCTAATTATAGGGAATAGATGTATTATGAAATGCCACAAAAATAGACATCCATGGGTTAGACTTAAGACCTACACAGTCAGTCTGCTTACCCATGGATAAGAGACCTACACAGTCAGTCTGCTTACCCATGGATAAGAGACTTACACAGCCAGTCTGCTTACCCATGGATAAGAGACCTACACAGTCAGTCTGCTTACCCATGGATAAGAGACCTAAACTGTCAGTCTGCTTACCCATGGATAAGAGACCTACACAGTCAGTCTGCTTACCCATGGATAAGAGATCTACACAGTCAGTCTGCTTACCCATGGATAAGAGATCTACACAGTCAGTCTGCTTACCCATGGATAAGAGATCTACACAGTCAGTCTGCTTACCCATCGACATAGCAAGGCAGAAGGAAGAGGAAAGATACAAAGGAAAGCTATAGAAAAAAAAGAGATGCTAAATTAAAAAAACTACAATATAACAAAAAGAAGGCCTACCCAGAAGATAGCATCGTGATAACAAGTTGGGTGACCGGCAAAAATGTTTACAAAAACCCCTAGTATGATAATCAGATCCCCGCCCTCAACCACATAAAAAAGGTACAATATTCTACATGAGATTTGAAAAGCCTACCAACAACCTGGTATCATAACTGAATTTCAACCTGCTACTTACATATGAATTATACATATTATGTAAAGTCACTTCAGAAAAAATGGTAGGTAGGTCTGTAAAGAATCCTACCATGTAGCTAACTAGGGGAGAAGTTAGCTACATGGACAAAACAGAGTTCCAACAATACCATCAGGGTATCCACCGTGACACAGAGTGAATTGCGCTGACATTACCAGAGTAAATTGCAGTCACAGCACCAGAGTGAATTGCACTGTCATCACCAGAATGAATTGCAGTCATAGCACCAGAGTGAATTGCAGTGGCAGCACCAGAGTGAATTGCAGTGGCAGCACCAGAGTGAATTGCAGTGGCAGCACCAGAGTGAATTGCAGTGACATCACCAGAGTGAATTGCAGTGACAGCACCAGAGTGAATTGCAGTCACAGCACCAGAGTGAATTGCAGATTCAGGAACAAGAGAAGAAGCTGAAATAAGATTGTCAAATGAAAAACAATATTTCAATACAGGAATATGTTCAATTAATTTGGCTAATTGCAAAAAATGTCATAGTTCGTAATCATTTTGGAAATGTTTTGTTACATAGCTGGCAAGAAAATTTATTAAGTGTATTTATTTATTCATCTATTTATTTATTAGGAGTAAAATGAAAATTTAATAGATTAGCTATTCGGCCTATATAGGCAAATTTACATTTCGTTTGTAGTTCTCAATAAAAATTAGTTCATTCGAGAACTTACATTGCAGTGTACACATCCAACTTCCTGCCACCTTCCCAATCATAAACTCCTGATCGGCGCAGATTTATTTTTCTTCTTTAGAAGATGCATATGTGTGTAGATTTGATAGTACCTGGAAAGTGCAATACATAATTTGTAAAACGTCAATTCTTATTACTGATATCTGTGTAAAATGTTTGAACAATCGCATACTTTAGAAGTTTAGATAGACAAATAAGTTGGTAACATTCATTCATACTAACCTAACACAAATTTTAAGATCTTATGATCTCTGAAGATTAATTTACTACAGGAAATTCTCCATTTTCCAAACCCAGTCAGAAAGAATTGGAAGGCCAGTCTTTCAGGCATTGTTTTTTTCCATCAGTTATCTCTCAATCATCTGCAGTGACCCAGACTTTAAAAGGAATAAGATTGAGAATAGAGATCTGAAAAAGATAAATGGTATGATTATCTCATGCCTAGATAATATCTATATTAGTAGCTACTTCATGGAATCCAATTTGTTTTTAATTAATAAGTACCAGAGAGCTGTTTTTAGACAAACTGTCTAATTCTTCCACAGAGTTGGCAGGTATGAAGATTTTGGATGAACCATCCATTTTTCCAATTTGGCAACATTGGTTTATAACTGAACAATTTCCTCATTGTACCACCATTCACAACTTGAATCACTGTAAAGAAAATATTTTGAATTAAATTACATAAAATTGTCATAACTATTTCCATACCAATAGCATGAGATTCAAAATTTATTTGTATCAAGCTATTCAATAAATAAATAGTTATTTTAATTTATCTTTGAAAGAATTGCAATGTATTATTAATTAATAAACCATAGAAATGTATTAACATTTACAAGAAAATTTAGAAAAAGAGTTACTGTTAACACTTGAAAGTTTCTGGAGTCTGGCTATTTTGTAAAGAATTTGTAATAATTTGATTCTCTTGCATAAATTTATCTTTTTTTTAAAGAATTAGAAAAACAAATGGCCAAATGAAATATTATGGATCAAGAACTCTCCATTTTAATAGTTATCTCCAAATAAGAAAAAATTTCTTTCCCATAAATCCAATTATTATGATTTCTCTCCAAAATAACATAGCAGCATAGGAGAAAATAATATGCAATTAAGGGCCCAAAATGATTGTCAAACTCTTCAAGAAAATAAGGAGCAAGCCATGCTTTATTGTTACCTGGAAAAAATGCTGTTAAACAGCAGAGCCAGGCTGACTGAGTGTTTCTTATGTCAACAATTTGAAATATCACTTTTCTTGGTGAACTTACCATAGCTTCATAGGCAGCGGAGCCAAACTAGTTAGGTAACAACAATACCAAGGATTAAATTAAAAATTAAAAACTAAAAGTTGCACACATAGGAATTGCTAGGTACTTGAGTATACCTATGTCATTACTCACCAATATTATTAAAATATATTGGCGAGTTTGTAACTTTGTGGCCACTTTGCATAATGTGTCTTCTGACTTGCAGAGATTTTAAGTCGAGAGAGTTAGAACTTAAGTAGGTACTTTCATGCTCTCAGTAGCAGATTCAGAATCTCCCTCAGCTAAATTAAATTAATTAATGGTAACTGATAATTAGGTAGGTACTATGCCATGTTTCAGAGGCTGGAAAATTGTAAGCCAACTTTGGAGCCAAAATTTCACAAAAATTCTGAGCAAAGCCAATTTGCTCATATTTTAAGATTTCAACATTTTTCAAGCCAAAATTAACATGGAAACATAGGAATTAATTCAAAATTTTAAGCCAATTAGACATACTTATATGAGTTTTCACCTTTAAAAATCTAAGCCAATTAATTGAATAATTTGTTTTAACTAACATAGGAGATGGTTTGAGATGGTTTTGGAGATGGTTTGAGAGTTTATGAACCACACTAGGTACCTACCTACCTATTTTACTTAGAGCTTAGAGGAAGTGAAGAGAAGTTAAACTAATTAGGTAGTTAGGATGAAGTGCCTAACTAGTTAAATTCTGGCACACTAGGTAATTCAATGACAGTACCTAACTGCGGCCTATAAGGTAAGCATCATAGCTTCAAATTAATATAAGGTATCATTTATATTACCAACCTAGGTACCTAATAATTTATTGCATTTGCCAAATTGCCAGTAGGCTGTATAGCCTACCTATAGGCTATAGCTATTGCTCATCTTTTGGTATAAATGGTATCATTGGTATGCAACATTTCAATGAAAATTTGATTCAGAAGGTTTTAGAAACTTTCTTGAGAGAGTCGCAATCTGAAATTAAAGGGGACCCTAGTATCTAGGGTTTTTATTTTCCCTACCTAGTTTAAATAAGTAGGCATGTAGGTACTACCTTCCAAGTTAGCTGTTAGCCTGTTACTAACCGACCAATATTCTGCTGTAAATTCAATGAAATTGATAGATATCAAGTACCTACCTTTAAAAGATGCACCTGGATGCTTAAAGCAACTTAACAAAACTTACCGTTAACAACAGTTTCTTCTTCCATAAGGTAGGTAGCTAGCCTAACTTAGCTTCGTTTTCAATATTTGCTCAAACAGTTCAATAATTAGATGATTGATCGAAGATTACCTAGTTAAAAAGCTATGTATTTGCATCATTCCTAGTCAGGAATCAGGATTCCTCAAACCTGGAAAACTTTGGCTTGCGGGAATTTGCAACGCCACTGCAATCAGGCTGCCAACACCCAACAGGGCTACCAACATCATATTTTTATTTTGAAAAAGGAAACTACATAACAGAAAATTAATTAACCAAGTAGCTACGTAATAAGAGCAATTATCAGTAATGTAAATCTGACAGTTTTATTTTTCATATGATCGATATTGGCATATGATCATCAATTGTACCTAATTTTCTTATTTTCAGAATAAAATAATTGGTAGGAGGCTACCTAAATTATTAAATGTCTTGGTGAAGAATAATACCACCACCCAGCTAATTAATTAGCTGATATGTGGAGGGTTCTCAAACTTCATATAATTTCAATTATCGTAGTTATAGGTATTTAAAGTGGTAAGAAAAAGTGAGATGGTTGATCAGTTCCTATCGGGCACAGATATGAGTGGCTGACTTGGTTATTCGTATGCATTATGCATGCATGGGTGTGTAAATGCGGCTAGATAACAATTTAATCGTATATTGAAAAATTATGTAAGATTTGTTTTTTGTTCGTAGTTCCATCTACGAGGCATTAACTTCAATATTGAGACAAATTATTGCCGCAATAACAAATTTTGATTTTAAAATAGGATTAATCTAAATTGAAATTAATTTGAAATATCCGTTTTGAGAAAATTAATCGACACATTAATTAACACATCCAAATAAACAAAATACAATGAAATACGCAATTTCTTAATCAATATGTTATATATATTATCAATGAAAATTATGAAATTATCGATTTGGAAAATTTAGAAATAGCCATATAATCGAAGCATGAAATTAATTTACCAAAAATTTACAATGTGAAATTATTGCTTCAATTTCGCGTTACTAGTTTATGCTTCCTGAATTATTATGGTATAAATATTGCATAAAGTTCTTAATACATAATGCTTATATATTTAAGTGCCTATATAGTTAAATCAATAAACATGCTTGCTTGATTGGTATATAGCTATAGGGAGATATGCTCAAAATATTAATGTGTTACAGTTATAGAAAGTGGTATGTACTACAAAAAAAGTTTGGAATTGCGCTCAGAAGAGAATTACTATATTTCAAACTATAACAAACCTACTACTTCGATCTTACCTTGATATAGGTAGGTATAGTATATGGTATGCATATTCAAATAATGTAAAATATTTATTTTCAACTATAAGCGGGAGGCGCAACTGTACCTATTATGGTTGATTATGGTTGCGATGCCGCTTATACTTTCTTGAGCGGGGATGCCGCTCATAATCTCCTATAATATTTATGATTTATTTTATAGGCTGGCAGTCCGATTATATTATGGTCGATTTATGGTTGCAGATCCCGCCTATATTTTATGTGCGAGGATGCCGCTCATCATCACCTATATTCTTTGAATTGGCGGGGATGCCGCTCATAATCTCCTATAATATAACCTCGCCAACCATAGCCACTCATAATACAACCTTATTTTTCTGACTGGGATTCGACAGAATCAAACAAGAGTTTTCGAATCAAGGCGTAGCAGATCCATTAGAGCAATTACTAACTTTTACATTAGAATTTCAGGAATGACTAGGAGTGGTAATTTGCACATTTATGCGCAATGTAGCTCTGCTTTGGACTAAAAGCGAACATGAAAATCCATATTCCAATGCTCTTATTCTCGCATCCTTTTGATATTCCAAAAATCTTTAAAGATATTCATGTGAGTTTTCCTTTTTGCAAAGAGTGCATTAAACACTAAATGTATTTCTCAGAAATGTAATGAATGGAATGAGAGTATCTTCGATCGTAGTATCTGAACTATTTATTATATTTATATAACTAAATAATCCATTAATAAAATATTTTTTTTAGTGATTTCAAAGTTATTTTAATATTACCCCACATCGTAAATAATCAAAATATATTTTGAAATATTGTCTGTGAAACTAGATTATGTGAATTCAGTAGAGCGCTTACCTTCGCCGCCGTTTTGACCCGTTCGATCCCAAAATTTAATAAACTGCTAACTGGAACTTGACCTTCGACCGGATCGCTCTCAAAATTCTAACAGATGGTTCCTGGACATTGACCAATTAATTGTACCATCAAATTTTAAACAATTTGGTTGAATACTTTTTGAGTTATTGAGTTACAAATGGCCTTGACCTTGATCTTTGACCCGATCGCTCCCAAAATCTAACAAAATGGTTCCTGCATATTGACCAATCGTCCCAAAAAGTTTCATCCAATATGGTTCAATACTTTTTGAGTTATAAATGACCATGACCTTGACCTTTGACCAGGTCACTCTCAAAAATCTACCAGCAGGTCACTGGACATGGACCAATCGCTTCACCAAATTTCGGGCAATTTGGTTGAACACTTTTTCAGTTAAGCGAATAACATGATGATAAATAAATATATAAATAAATAAACGACGGCTAAAATATGACCTTCCCGCATTCTGCAAAGGTAATAAGCATTCATTGCCAATCCACAAAGTGTTTAGTATAACTGACAGAAAAAGAAATAAGAGTTTCCTCTCACACAATATTAAAACCAAACTCAGTGGATTTCATTTGTTAGCACCAAATCTTCAAAACTAGACAGTTGGTAATTGAAATTTCAGATTATGAAGAAGGTAATGTTCAATTCTTTCCAATGATGGAAATTGGAAATAATTCCAATCGTGAATATTTAGAATAGTTTTGCCTCTTACTAATTTATTAAAAGTATTTCCACTGATTAGCTACACGGCAAATTTTATTATTCTGGTGATTTTGGATAACTTTCCACACAGTACATTTTCCGAGTACTGTCGAGACAGTTGAAAAAGTAAAGATGTACTCACCAATCACCAGTATCCTGATAATTGTTCTCCAATCCGCATCCACGAGGTCAGTTTCCTGTACCGATACATTATTGAAAGACTCCACCCAGGAGAGGTTCAGAACCTGATCCGAAGACTCGCACAAGTACCTGTGTGGAGAAGAAAATAACTAAAAAGACTCGCACAAGTACCTGTGTGGTGCAAAAAATAACTAAGAAGACTCGCACAAGTACCTGTGTGTAGTAGAGAATAACTAAGAAGACTCGCACAAGTACCTGTGTGTAGTAGAGAATAACTAAGAAGACTCGCACAAGTACCTGTGTGGAGTAGAGAATAACTAAGAAGACTCGCACAAGTACCTGTGTGGAGTAGAAAATAACTAAGAAGACTCGCACAAGTACTGTGGGGAGTAGAAAATAACTAAGAAGACTCGTACAAGTACCTGTGGGGAGTAAAAAATAACTCACCATTTGGGGGAGGGGATTGATTATAATTTGGAAGGGAAGGAGACACAAAATAATAACGAAGTTGCGATTAAACCTAAATAAATTGAAATATTTAGGAACTCTATCAACAATTATACGTTGCATTTAAATTACAATATACTCTCATAAAGTAAATGAATTCATCTCGTTTAATTTCTATAAATTCTATTCTCATCTTTAGCGAAGAACCAGTGGTAATATTTAGAAGATAAATAATTGCTCTAAAATGAACCACCTTTAATCTTAAATTACTTATATGAATTCATGTAACAGAATAATTCAACCAATTCCTGTCACATTTCTGCCTTGGTTACATTTGTAACAATTATAGAGTATTTCGAGAGAAGGAAATACGAAATACAGAGTCACAGATTGAAGGCAAGATGGGTAAACATTTGTAAGTAAAGCGGCTTTTACACCTATCATGTGGTGACTGGAAAATTATTATGAAATGTTACTCGCTCATCCTATTGTATAGAAATAAACTTATCTATTCCATTATTAACAATTAGCTTGATCTCTTTCTATGAAATTTTCAATTATATTTATGTTAAAAAAAACAATAAATTGATACACATTTAGAATATGAAAAAGGTCGAAATAATATGGAGGGCTACTATCGCAGGCCTATAAGGCTAGCATTGGCAGGTTTCAGAGGGTGTACTAAAGAGAAAAGAGTCCGCATGATGCTAAAATATGAATTCACAGTTATCTAACTTCCCATTATTTTCAAATCTTACAAATTGGTCGCCGTGTATCCAGGTCAAAATTGAAATATCTACAAGCATTACAATTAGCAAAGCTTCTTCATGTAAAGGTGAAATTATTGATCTGTCTACAAATAATTGCAAATTATAATTCTTTGACTGTACGTGATGAAGAGAAAATCTTTCGTGGTAGGGAGAGAGGGAATGTAGTGATTGTCAGTCACGTCTGCAGTCAAAACTGATAGGGTAAATACCGCTAAAAGTCTATTAGATATGGAGTTCAAAGAAGACATGAGTGAAGAAGATGTAAATATATTCTTCCATACGTTCGATATGATTGAATATAACGTTCAAATTATTAGATAGTCCCTTTACCTTATATACCTTTCAATTAAATCTTCCACCAAAATACATAATTTAATAACAAGGCATTATTTCACACAACACTCGTTCCTCAAACTATAAACTTGGTAATGGAATTAAATCTTTCCAATGGAATCACTGCAATGAAAGTAAATACATTAACTTTAATAGTCGTTTTTATGAGGATAAGAATGTCTTCATATTAGTTCATAGAAAACGTACTGGAAATAATAAAAGCTGCTTATGTTCTGCACACAGTTAAGATATTCACTTGTCTAGAAGGAAAACTTTTAACTTACTATAGTGACTGTGAGGTTAAAAATTAAAATTTATCATCCAGTTTCCACTTCTTCATTTTCAAACATTTTAACGATAATAACTCAAACAAATGATATAAATGATATTAATTCCTTCTTACCTCAAAACTTCAATTGGAATCACATCAGTTGGAATATTGGCAGAGAGATTAGCGAAGTTATCTATTGATAAAAGTGTCACATTCGACTCCATTTTATTCACTGTTCTTTATTTCTACTTTCCAAAGATATTAAAGGAATCGAATAGGATAATTCTCGACATTTTCTCATTATTTTGAAATGCCATCGACCGGTTACATTATTTCCTAATATAGAGACACGATTTAGCTTTGGATCTGAAAATAGAAATTTATAGGGTAATGTGGGTGAAGCTAGGACATTAAGGGGTGAACGAAAAGAAATTTATAGGGTAATGTGGGTGAAGTTAGGACATTAAGGGGTGAACGAAAAGAAATGTATAGGGTAATGTGGGACAAGTTAGGACATTAAGGGGTGAACGAAAAGAAATTTATAGGGTAATGTGGGTGAAGTTAGGACATTAAGGGGTGAACGAAAAGAAATTTATAGGGTAATGTGGGTGAAGTTAGGACATTAAGGGGTGAACGAAAAGAAATTTATAGGGTAATGTGGGTGAAGTTAGGACATTAAGGGGTGAGCGAAAAGAAATTATAGGGTAATGTGGGTGAAGTTAGGACATTAAGAGGTGAACGAAGAGAGATTTATAGGGTAATGTGGGTGAAGTTAGGACATTAAGGGGTGAACGAAAAGAAATTTATAGGGTAATGTGGGTGAAGTTAGGACATTAAGGGGTGAGCGAGAAGAAATTATAGGGTAATGTGGGTGAAGTTAGGACATTAAGGGGTGAACGAAAAGAAATTTGTAGGGTAATGTGGGAGAAGTTAGGACATTAAGGGGTGAACGAAAAGAAATATATAGGGTAATGTGGGTGAAGTTAGGACATTAAGGGGTGAACGAAAAGAAATTAGTAGCACTTCAGGGTTGAGATTTCTTTGGTGTACACTTTACAGAGTTAACGTGAATAAAAAAGTTTTAGATAGAGTATCATAGCTGGAATCGAACAGTTTTTATGTGTAAACTAATAAATCCTAACGAACTAAAATAAAATGAACTGAATATCATTTATCTAGCAGCTATTGGAAGGGTAATGATCCTTTAACTCTATAAACCATTCTTTGAAACAAAACATATGTTACAAGTTGTAAGATGGCTTCAAATTACATTTAATGGACAAAATGTTATCAGAATGAATGGAGTAATGTTGACAGTAGCAATTCTTGTTCCTGTTACTATTTTTATCAACAGAAATAAAGGAAATTCTGGTCATTCGATCCGAATTACACGAACTGAGGAAAATATTCGATTTCTTCCTAACTCACCAATTCCTGAATTTAAATTAATATAATTATCTCAATACAAATGTAGCAAAAATATGATATATATAGAGAAATTATAGAGAAACTATTATCAGAAAGCAATCACATATATACTCCATTAGTAAATTGAATGTAAAAACATCACCATGCTAATAACAATCAATTTATTTACTTAAATGTATTCAGAATTTAATATTGAATTTGATAGTCAGTAAGGAACGAATTAATACCCAAAATATTAAATCCATTTTGAAATAAACATACGTATATTTCTATTTATATATTTATATTAAACGGGATTTTTTCCTTTTTTCTAAAATCTGAAAGGCAATTATGTCTAAAACTCAGTTTTTCGTATTCTTCTGTTTTTCGCAATTTTTGTTCATATGGAATTTATCTATTTTCCAAATATATAGTTTTTTTCGTATTTTTCAGTAAAATGTAGTTTATTTTTGACTCTGTGGGAATTATTGTTATATCCATTTCATATGTATCCATGAACGCGACGCTTTTGGAGCATTGAAAACGCTTCAAAAACGCTCGTTTGTCTCTAAAGTTGCACCATCGCATCGGCTGAGATAGTCGAAGCTATTCTTCCCCTTCTGTTAATTGTATGGTGAAAAAATTGATTTCTTTTTGATTTCATAGAAAACTGTTGATTACTAGATATTTCTAACTAAGATCTTATTATAGTGCTAAATCTACATCTTTTTATCTACTAAAACTATTAGAGGTATAAGATTGAAACTAATATAATAATTTCAATTAACCTTACATTAGTTTTTCCAATTTAATTTGTTTATATATTTTCACTTTTTTTAAAATATATGTACTTGAGCTACTATATATAGATCCTAATTTTTCTATTGCTTCAACGTGTCCTGTTGTCCTCTATAGTCCTGAGTTCTATTATTCATGCGTAATTTTTGTACTGTTGTCCATGTGTGTCCTGTTGTTCCTACGTGTCCATTGTACCTGCATCAACAGTTTTTCATTCATGTGTTCTTTTTCCTACGTGTGCTGATATTCATAAGTGTCCTATTGTTCTGAAGTATCATGTTGTTCTCAATATCCTGTTTTCCTAAGTGTCTTGTTGTTTTATAGAATGTAAAGTGTCCACAGTAGAGTTAAGTCTCCAGTCTTTTTATCAATTCTTGATATTAGATTTGTGAATTACTTCTTGAGAATAAAAACATTCCGCTGAGTAGGAATCTTTTCAATCAACCTCATTCAATAATGTGAGTTCAATGAATTTTATTTCATTCAGTTGAAGATATTCGAGAAAAATCGAGGCCAGAAAGTCAGGTGTCCATAGAATTGACATTTGAAATTAAATTTTCAAAGGCCTCTTCATTCAGATGGAAACACTTAATCTTTGAGGTAATTAAAACTTTGGATATGAAATAATTCACTGAAAATCTGAGTTATTTTTCTCCTCATGTCAGCTTCCATCCAATTAGATATCGAGGGAAAAATTAATTCATCCTATAGTGCAGATGGTGCTATGACGTTTCGTTACTATGACGTTTCGTTACTAGGACGTTTCGTTACTAGGACGTTTCGTTACTAGGACGTTTCGTTACTAGGACGTTCCGTTACTATAGGACAATTTATTACCAGATTTTTCGTTCCCGGACTAACGAGTTTTAAAATTTAAAATGAGTATACCAATCCCATACATTATAAATATATGTTTAAATATATATTAAATGTTTTTCGACCATATTTAAAAATAGTATATGAGAATTAAAGTATAGAGTTAAATTATATAGTCTATTCTATCATGATCGGAAATATTTATTTATTATCTTCGCTAAATTGCAGAAGGTTACGTTTTTTTGTCATTATGTTATTTTCATTCAGTAACATATATCATCTGGTAATTGAATTTCTACCTTAACGTTAAAATATTTTCGAAAATATCAATAACTAAAGATTTTCCCAATGTAGGCAGTAGAGCAGGCTCCGAACCACATTTTCGATCATGTGAATAATAATAAAATAGAATTATTGTTATTTAACTTCTTTATTGATTGGTAACCTTGATATTTTCGTGTCCAACTTTGCTAATCGAAGAGATTAAGTGATGATTGTTAATTTTAATTCCTCTGATTATTATCAATGTATAAACAAATACTTAGCAAACGAATAAAATGTATGTTAAACCTTATAATTTAAAGTAGTGTAAATTTATGATGTAGCTATGGGATTGGTAAAATTGTTGTCTGCAACCAATTTCAAATAAAAAAATAGTTCCCGGTTTAAAAAGAAACAACAACGAAAAATCTGTTAACGAAGCGTCGCGGTCACTATTGCAGATTAACCCTATAAGCGCTTTAAGGGGGCGCTGTAAAACGACCCCTCCCCCCTCGGTCGTATTGATTAAATAAGAAATATTTGCACTAAACGCGTCCTTCACTTGCCGATATTATAATAAATTATACTGAAGAATAAGTGAGGCATACCGAGTATCTCTCAAGTATCTTATATCTGATGGAAATTAATTATTTCGGTACACTTTTAGGTACTTACTGTATTTCAAGGGTAATCGTATTTAGGTAACTTCATAATGTGTATCAGTTTTATAATATTTTTCATTATTCTGAAGTATCTTAGAATTTTTCTTGCTCACCAGAACAATTTAAATTACATATTGATTAAAATACATAGAAACAAATTTGAATTGAAATGATATGTAGTTTTATAGTCAGTAACATTAATTCTAATGAATAGAGAAATACAAATTTAGAGTAGAGGAGACCTTTAAATAACTCCTATAATAATGTAGCTCATCGTAATTCGTAAAAGTTAATGAGTTATAAGTATTTTTGTTTATTATTTTTGCTATATTACGATGATATGTAATTAACAGTTTCTCCCTAACCCCCAGATGGAGTTAAGGAGTTAAACAGTTAAGGACTGTTTGGATCTAATTTATTATCAGCGTAAATAGTTTTTTTAATTTAATGTTAAATATTGAAAGTATGTGTAGTTTTAAAGTACTAAATAAGGATCAACAGGTTTTTTATTCAATCCTTCATTTCAGGGGATTGGAAGCTTTGAATTATCCTAAAAAACGAATAAAAAGCAATAGTAAATAGCCATACAAAAGAGAACATCCAAATACAGATAGTTTATTAGATATACAATCACACAGTCTGGTCTCTCGACATCACAAACACACATTTACACACTCACCAATGAACACATAACACAGCACATAGAACTGTCACTATGAGTACCCAAACAACAGCTCACACGAATCAACGAGGAGACAGAAACACATGAATAACATCTTCACGATGAGAATCCTTCCATCATCCCTTGGGTGGCAGTCTCCACAAACTCCCCTCCCCTGGTTGACAGTCTCCCCCTATAGACTCCAGTAAATCTCACCTCTTTTTGGTGGCAGTCTCCCCCTATAGACTCCAGTAAATCCCACCTCTTTTTGGTGGCAGTCTCCCCCTATAGACACCAGTAAATCCCACCTCTTTTTGGTGACAGTCTCCCACTATAGACTCCAGTGAATCCCACCTCCCCTGAGTGACAGTCTCCCCCTATAGACTCCAGTGAAACTCACCTCTCCAGTCATAACAGGGTCACTCTACACTGCCAAGGCTGTGTTTTAACATCATTCCATGAAGTCTGTGGATGAGGACATTCCCCATATCTTCACACAAAGTCATACAATACACCACCAAACTACCACACACAACACACAAACTGCAGCAACTGTGTATCACCAACAGGTGAATCTCTTCGTAATTTAAGACGAACCATTTCATTCGGACACATACAAACTTTGAATTTTCGAGTTATAAAATAATTATTGAACACTATTGGATTGAACTTTATAGAGTAATATATTATCTATGAATTTTTTTTATAAATTCATCTCATAACTCTCATGATGGCAACTCTCCTGAATTGCTTGCAACAAAACAAACTAATGAATAAATGAGTTATATTCTACTGTTCTAAAATTGTATTCCGAACTGGGCCATCAGTTTCGATTACATTCACATGATGTTGCATCAATAGGTCAATAATTGTGAATGAAGAGCATAGATTGAGATCAAAGCAATCAGCAGGAGATTCTAAAGCACACAGGTGTTAGTTGACGGACAATTGGCCGAACAACACTTAACCTAATGACATTTGATAGAAGGACAATTAGCCGAACAGACATGAGGCCGAAGGGACATTTGTGTGACATTTTTAAATTTTGATAACGAAAAAGAAGATAGTATTAGTATTGAATACATTAAATATAATAGAAAATGGTAACTTTACATCATTTATCAAATAGTATAACCCATGATAACAAGTATAAGGGTATGCTGTTTTTTTTTCCAAAAAGTTGTATCCACCCCTTATATTTGCGATGAATTGCATGATTATGAAAAAATTCAAATTGTTGATGGATATACATTGTATAAAATTATGTCGGTCAAATGTCCGTCGGCCAAATTTACTTTCGGTCAACTGTCATTTGGTTAAAAACAACTGTTTCATACACACCGAAATGCAAAAAGAATCTGATTATTTCCCTGTTCAAGTTGATTATTTTACTACAATACAACTGCTCTATAATGAAGTCCTATATAGTGAATATCCTGATTGGTAGAATCCTGAGTAATGAAATACTCTCTATAAAGAATATATTTTGTGTAGTCTGCAATAGAATGCCATCTCTTGACTCCTATATAATGAGTAAGCTCTATACAGTGACCTTATTCTAGTTCATTATAGAGGAGTTCTACTCCATTGAGTTTTTAATAACTTGCCTCAATTACCGCGTGATCGACAGTCCTTAGTCTAACATCAACTGGAGCCTCAACAGATTACAACAGTTCAAAATTCGAAATGAAATGAACTGCATTTTAGTTTCCATTTTGGAGTTAATTCTAATCTGTTGGAAATATTATTTCAAACGAAACGAACATTTGGTAGTTTTTGTTAATAAAAAATATTAAGACATGTACTAACTCTTACAAAGTAATATAGAAAATTTCAATATCGTTAACAATTTATTTATTATTTTAATTTATTTTAACAAAATGTTGATCCAAAATTAATATATTTGACAACAGAAAATAAAATACGAAGAACATTAAGGCCCTTTAAGCAACAATAAGCTTCTAGGGTATCCTACAAAAATTAAAAAAAAGCCAGTTACATAGCCTAAATAAAGTGAATGGAGAATACAGAAAAAAATCAGTGGGTTAAAAGGTATCTATAATTTCTCTTAAATTTGTTTAGAGAATTGGAAGACAACGTGCGGAATATAATTCCATAGTTAGCAGCCAGAGTTGTAAATACAGAACTGGGATTTTGCTCTTGAGTATGCTGGTAAAGTTATATTACATGTTAGACGAGAATTGTGGTTAAGATTATTAGTGTGCACGTTTATATAATCAGACAAAGAGTTATCAAAATTGGCTATATTAAGTTTTATACATATAAATAGCTAAAGCAATTGAATGGATATCAGATAAATTTAGAACATTGAGTTGCTTTAAGAGTGGTACACTGCTGGTAGAGGTATTGACATTAAGTATATTTCTAATGCATCGCTTCTGTACTACAGATAATTTATCTGTGAGAGTTACGAAACAGCTGTACCAGGCTTCAATGCCGTAAGCCAAGTAAGGATACACCAAGACATAGTACATAGATAACATTGTGTCTAGGAAAAAATCCCTCGGAGGAAAAAATCCCCCGGCGAAAAAAATCCCCCTGAAACCATCAACGAAGAAAGAGCATCCTCAAGTCAAGAATAGAAAATGTAATAACTATTTTCATCCATTTTTTACCAAAATACCTACAAAAGAGGAAAAAGACAATATCATACAGAAAAGCTTGTACTTGTCAATAGACAAATATGAAGTTTTTAGACTGTAGCTAACTAATGTAACAAAATCTGAAAATTGTAAATAGGCTAAATAAAACTGAAAGTTTGAAGTGTATGCTATGGCCTTAATATAGCTTATAAATGAACTATATTCATATTTTTCTACAACGTTACGCAGTCTAATCAAAAAATCTTGCTATCTGCGATTCTTCAGAAGAGTGTTACCAGCACTAAGTTGCTCTAAGCAAAATTCTTTAAATGATTGTCTTACTACAAAATTTGACGTAGAAGATTTACCCATTTAAAATTGAATTAAAGTAAACTGTACATTTGGTGATTGTAACATTTATTTAACTATACATACACGTAACATAATATATATTATATGTACACAGTAGAAATAAACTAGTTAACTGTTGAACTATAGAGTGATGGTAGATGATTAAAAACTAGCGATATACAGTGTAACTATCAGTAGACAAATAAGGCACAGAAATATTAAAACGAACATTTAAATAAACGATGCAGCAATAAATTGATTTTAACTAAACAAGTACTGAACATAAACCAAATTTCGCATAATATTATATCCAAAATTTAACTTATTCAAATATTACCTCTTATTTTACTTTCTACAATCTTACGAGTCTACAGCTACAGTGACTATACATCTCATAAATTTGATGTTTCTTATTATGCATTCAGCTTGAAACTGATGGTCAAGAATTGAAACTAGAGATATATATAACTATCAATAGAGAAATAGGGCACAAATATGTTTTCTGGGGGGATTTTTTCCGCGGGGGATACCGATAACATTATAGCAGTCGATGGAAAATAGTTAATTTACTAATTATTCCTACCGATTCAGACATTTTGCTAGATATATGATTAATATGATAAGAAATCGACATTTTGCAATCTAAATGAATTCCTAAGTACTTAATTGAAAAGACATAGGTAATAGGAAGGTTATTCATATAAATGGGCTGTGTGTGCAGTGAAATTACCCCCATATGTGAAGATTACATATTTTGATTTGTCACAAATTAGTTTTATTCTATTTGAAGATAACCAATCAGAAACTAAAGATAAATTAGAATTAATTACTGTGTGGACATCATCAACCATTTGCCTTTAAAAACTGCATGACAAAGTAGAATCATCAGCGAAGAGGCAAAAGTCGAAATAATTGGTACAATTTGGCAGGTCATTTATGAATATCAGAAAGAGCTGAGGACCCAAGTTACTACCTTGATGTACTCCACACGTCAAATTACAATATTCAGATCTACCCCCATTAACTTGGAGAAATTGCTTCCTCCCATGGAGGTAAGATTTAAACCACTGAAGAGGAATTCCTCTCATACCCTAGTGAGATAGTTTAGTTAGAAGCAAGTCGTGTGACACACAATCAAACGCCTTTTGAAAATCAAGTGATAGCGAAAAAAACAAATTACCATTATCAAGATTACTATAAATTTTCGATAAGAGATTCAAAATTGCCTGAGCAGTACTTTTGTTGTTTATAAAGCCATATTGACTGTCGAAAAACATATTCTTGGATTCAAAATATTTCACAAGCCGACATCATACAACTTTCTCATAAATCTTGGGACATGTGTTCAGTATCGATATAGGTCTATAATTACCAACAGATTCCTTGTCACCGCCCTTATAAATAGGAACTATGTGAGCAATTTTAAGTGAATTAGGAAAATGACCTTATTGAATTGATTGATTTATCAATTTTGACTAAGTAGAGACAAAACAACACTCAAAGATTTGAAAATCGATACCGGAATCAGAGTATTTCATTATAATATATATAATAGTGAGGAATTATTTTCTTTAAGGTATCAGAATTAGATTTGATCCTAAAATGCTGTTCAAATTGTTAACACTGAATAAAACTAATGAATATCAATTAAACTTTAATGTCTTCTAAAACCTGCTCCATTCCTTCAGTCATGCAGCTCTCAAACTAAAGAAAGGAAATCATACCACTAGGAAACAGAGCTGAGAAATGATCAATTGCAGGTTAAACTGAAACTAATTGCTTATTTTCCCCTTGTCGCTTTTCCCCCCCAAAAATGATTAGGTTAACCCCGTCATTCATGATCAAATCCTCGTGAAATGATAACTAGGTCCTCATATGATTAGGTATTATTTGTAAATAATGGTAAATTTGACGAGCTCTTGCGTCACTGACTCTGCTATACAGTTCCGTTTGGCGAGGGTTTATTCATAAACAAAAATTTAACAACAAGTCCTTTTCCCCAAACAGATACTCTTTATATTGTAACTTGAGCCTTTGAAATTGACCTCATGACAATGGTATTCTTTATATCATTTAATTGTAACATTAACATTATAGTTTAAGTGAAAGAAGTTAGTTACCCCTTGAATGAAGTCACTCGCAATGTTTTCATTGAATGCAGATATCCATATCATTTCCTAGCGTGAGTCTAAACTGTTGTTCATTTCTCCAATTTTCAGATCACAATAATGGGGAAAATATTTCTAAATTGGAAGGTTTGGAACAAATTTATATCTCATAAAGGTTAGATTATGTTGCTTTCTTCCCAGGCTATGTTGTATCTTAATATTATTATTAGCCAGCACGCGAAAAGAAGATTCTATTTAGAAAATATTATAAACGCATTTCTTCAGAAAATTTCTGCTGTGTGTTGAAATGCAATCATCTTTGAAATATTATTCTGCATTGAGAAAGCGAGTGAGTTTGATATTATATTGTGCAGGGGATATTTATGGTTATATAGTGCTAGCCAGTATAGTGATTCAGTGCTAGTGTTTATAGTGACATATTGTTTATAGTGAATTATAGCCCATATATTGCACAAGGTATATCCACACAACTAACACTATAATAAATACACTAAATGATATCAACTCCCGATAAAGAGCATCGAGATTAGCTTACAAAATTATAATTGTATTCCAATCATTTATTGCATGTTAGAATTTAGAAATATTTATTTAGAAATACGTTTTCATGCATAAAAGTGTTATATCCATCCGTAATCTTATCAACAGTTTTATTTCAAACGTTTTAAGTTTATGAATTTCTCTTTTGAAATCATCAAAAATATTCTAACTCAATTTGCGTATTGAATGATTTTAATGACATTCATATGAATTCACATAATTGAATATTCAATGATTTTCGTTTATTGATAATGTTTCTAGAGCAATGCCAACTGTTAATGATTTTTTTTTTTTTGGGGGGGTGGATCTTCTCTGTCAATTTTGAACATGATGTATTAATATTGGTATCATTTGAAGCGGAAAGACATGGACAGCAAAAGAATGTTCATTAAAAAAATCCTAGTCTGAGATTGATAATTTTTTTAGTTGTGATGTCATTACAGTCGAATAAAGATGAATTCCGAAACAAGACCCAAAAATACCTTAGTCATTGTGCATCCAATGATATCCATATTATCATTCTACAGTAGGAAGAACATAGAGTTTGACTCCCAAAAAATGAAATATTTTCTTAATTTTTCATTTTCAGAATTTTTTTTTAAACAAAATGAACTCTATTTTGTGGCCTAAGTCTTTGCGCATCTAATCATACTCTTTGACGGAGGAGATACACTCCCCCCCCCCCTAAAATTACGTTTTCTTTCATAACTCGTTTTCTATGAAGAAAAAATTATTTTGACTATAACAAAAAAGCATCATTCGATGTTTAAAATTTGTATCAAATTTCAAAATCTAACGATAATAATATAGAAATGATAATCTTGGGGGAACGATTCCCTTAAAATGTTGGTTGACAGACGTTTCGTCGAAAGACATTTCGTTGACAAAATTCCGTAGAGGGAATATTGAAACATTATTGGGGGTCGTACCGAACCCCCATGCCACTTGTCAGGTCATTAAACAATCATAAAGTGTGCAGTAAAACAAACTAGCGGCCATAACGGACATTTCTGTTGAGAGTTTCAAAATAATCTTCATTTATTTATGTCTATTTCCATTCTCATACTAAGCTAGATTATGTGCACTCGGTAGAGCGCATACCTTCGCCTCCGCTTAGACCCGTTCTCTCCCAAAATTTAAGAAACCTTTGACCGGATCGTTCCCAAAAATCTAACAGATGGATCCTGGACATTTTCCAATCGACCCTTCAAATTTTAGACAATTTGGATGAATTCTTTTTGAGTTATTGAGTTACAAATGGCTTTGACCTTGATCTTTGTCCTTTGACTCGATCTCTCCCAAAATCTAGGAAAATGGTTCCTGTATATTGACCAATCGTCCCACCAAGTTTAATCCAATATGGTTTTTTGAGTTACAAATGACCATGCCTTTGACCTTTGACCGGGTCGTTCACAAAATTCTACTAGCAGGTCACTGGACATGGACCAATCGTTTCACCAAATTTCAGGCAATTTGGTTGAACACTTTTTCAGTTAAGCGAATAACAAGATGATAAAAAATAAATGCCGATGAAAATATGACCTTCCTGCATTCTGCGATGGTAATAAACTTAATTTTCGTAGTGGAGATATTAACACACTGTAATACATGTGTATCGGAGAATATCCGAGAGATTAAAGTATTTGTTTGTTTATATTAACAGGTGTAACGAATTTATCGCTGTTCTGGTGAAGAATTTTCAAATTTATAGTCTAAGTGCCAATTGTCAACCTACTTCAGGGCCACTCTGTTAATCTCTTCATTGATATTATCGCTATATAAGAAATAATAATGAAATGGGTTTCAATTTCACTAGTTTAAAATATTAGAAAAATTTGTGCCATATTATAATATCCAAAATTGCAACAATAATAAATAATATATATTTTTCCGCTCTGTCAAATATTGGTAGTGGAAATGGTTTTATGTTATTGTCTATTTTTTATTTATTAACTCACTTATTTACACAATTTAAAATTCATTCAATATTTGCCTTGAAGGATGAGAGGAAAATAGATAGTATCTAATATACATAGAGTAACGTATGTGTACGTTTCAGTTTGAATGCTCTTTATTTTTGTCACCCTGAAGCTAATTTATAAAGGTGGGATACTAATTTATTTTTATTATATAAGTCATAAGAAGAACATTTTATTGGCACTGCACATACGCTATTTGTCTGAGAAAACAATGGATAATATCTATACATATTTTTAAAGATAGGAAATTAATGTACCAGAAACATAAATCGTACAATAATCACCTGTACATTACTGTTGTGCAGGAAACAAAATAAATATTAAAGGTAAAATATATCTATTATCAGAGAACAAAATTATAGTATATTCAATTATCTCCAAAGTACAAGTGTACCTTAATGCATTCATTTGACGACTACTCGAATAGTGTAGTTAGTTTACTAGATTGTGAAAGTTGGCACCTACCAGAAGTCGCACTACTCCCACCTTACCGAAATCCAGTGGAAGAAGTAAGGGGGAGAAGATAGCTCCTTTACTTCCATCACTCACGAGCTGCTTGACATCTCTCTGAAGGGGACGGTATCCATTTCACCTCTTGACAGACAAACTCGATAGTTTGACTCAGACATTGCAAGAGAAGGATGCTGAGATGAAAGCCTTAATTGAACAGAGAAAAAGATACTTTGAACCTAAACGGACGGGGTGAACCAATTTGTCGCCTAACATTCAATTTTATTTTGAATAATTTAAATTGACAAAGACAGAGGAATTCTATGGCTTTCCTATGGCTTTGTCTCCAAAGCGAGACACTTAAGTGCATCAAACTATATAGTTTTGATGCATTTATGTGTTTCGAGAGCTTCAAAGTGCATCAGTTCGATGCACTTTAGTGTCTCAAACTATCCTTTGCTAAAATGATGAGTATAATTTCCTCGTAATTTTAGCAGATTCATAGCTGAGACATTAAAGTGCATCGAACTGATGCACTTTGAAGCTTCGATGCACTAAAGTGTCTCACTTTGTAGACAATGACATAGGGTAAACTCGATACACCTGGGTGCATCAGTTGGATTTTTTTTCTCAGTGCAAAAGAGTTCGTTTCAATTTAGAAATTATTACTACTACTTTGGTACTGATTCAAAGCAATACTCAAGCAAATATTTGCGTCCTTAAAACTGCCATCGATGCAAGCGATTGTGAAAAAATAACTTCCGCATCATATTCCTGTTTCCTCCACAGGAATTTATTCCCATGGTTGGAATTGGATGTCCTCATTGACATCACTGGCCTAGAGTGATGAGAGCAGGAATTTATTTCTCTCCTGCTTAGTCCCATTCCCGGCAAACAAAGCAGTGTTTGCACCAAGTGGCGCTTACTCGGTTAAGCATTTCAGTCACTTCCAAAATAACTAATATAGAGACGTAGCAATTTTATCACAGCATAGAAAATAGATGGGGCGAGTCAATACCCCCCCCCCCCCTGTCTCTCTCTCTCTCCTGGAACAAATAGCCAGGCGCTGTAATTTGGTTAAAATTCGATAGAGAATTCATGAGCCATTCTTCAGAGGTGAATTTCCAAGGAAGGAAAGCACTTCCAAAGAGGTATCTTGGACATCAAACCAGAGGGCAGTAAACAATTTGTCATGTTCTAGAGGGGAAAAGTGACAGTTAAACTGAAAAGGTCGCAAGGGAGATAGAACAAAATAGATCTTACGTGAAATATTATGTACAATGGTACATTTGATATATTAAAATTTGATTCCTACTAACTCATTGGGTGGGGTGGGTATGATTAAATTAAATATTATTGTTATTAACAATTACTATTTAAAAAAATATAAAATCTAGTTAGCCGTACGTATGCATAACTTAATTGTAATACTTAATTTCCAGTTTAATTTGCTATTGTCTCCCTATACAATACGAGTCAAACAAAGAGGATACCAAATTAAAATGACTTTAACAAAAACAACCGTATTTTCATGTAGTTTTCTTTGACTTCTACAAATGTTTTTGCCAGCTATAAGCAATTTTTTTGTTCGTTTTCTAATGGTTTTTAATAAATCGCTCTTGCGCGAAATATGTAATTGTTAAAGGATAGCAAAATAGGTTTGTTTACCGTGTATTTTCCTAGTTATAATAAAGAAATATTTGCATATTATGAAGATCTAAAGTAAAGAAATTGTTTACTAGAACTAACCAGTATCTCCATTTTTCTTAATACAATTTGGCACCCGTTTTCTGACTGCTTCCATTGATCACGTCAGGATTAGCTTTCAAGAAATCCACACCAGGCGTTATTCGCTTTTTTAATTGATTCAGATTATTATAAATATATGGAGGATTTTACATCCTTTTACAAATAATAAAAAAAATCGCAACCAGTTACATCTGGATTCTTCGGGGGTTATCTAATGGCATTGACTCTTTGCAATTACTCGAGGTTCGAAAACTTCTTCAATTCGTACTTAGACACAAGTGTTCTGTGTACTGGGCACCATTCTGCATGCACTGTACTCTTTTAAGAGTTTTTCCATAAATATGCCGTAGTTACAAAATTATCAGCTGATCCAAAATAGGGGCTCTTAAAATCATGTTATTTTTTGGAGATAGAACCTACTTTTTTGATAAAACAAAAGGCTTGAATTAAGCTCGCGTAAGATCTTTCTCACCACCCTCTACTTATGACCACCCTGTAGAAAAACTATTAGGAATATAAAAACGAACGAAACATTAGGTTATAGCTGGAAAAAAATTGCTTTAGCCAAAGAAAATCAGACGATTTGGTTTTTGTTTAAGTTATGGTGATATTAATTTCGTACCCGCTTTTTATGACTCATACTGTATGTATAATGAATAAATAATAATCTTATTCACAATGATATAATAAAAATTATGGGAGTTTCATATAAAATCGCAGAAATTAGTCTTTTAATCTTTGAAATAATTTGATTATTGCTTTAATTCCTCAAATTAATAAGTTGTTACTCAGTTGACATCAGCATTATTGAAAATGTGTAGTAATTATATTGTGGTGACACAACATTAGGAATCAAAAGTGGGTTGGAATTAAGTAAATATTGATGTAATTCCACGTAATCCCATTTTACAAAATAAAAACAACGATGCAAATATGAAAAATAAATTGAGAATCCCCAACCAGGGAATGACAATTGCTTGAATAAAAACATTTTTCAATAATCATAATTTAGAAGAACAAAGCACATCTTATTGGTTAATTAAATCTGAAATTTGATTTTTATTCGCCCTTTAACATTCTAGGCTTAATAAATAAGAGAATTACTCGTAAGTAAGACTCAAAATTTCTCATGAAGAAGGAAATGTTTTAACTTTCTTTCTATTGAATGACTGTTTAAATAATCTAAATAGAAATTTTCATAGCGATCACACACAAACTGTAAAGTAACTACTTTCTGACAGTTCAGTTAAGTAAATTAATAGAGTTATATACTCTTAACAGCTCTATTTAGATATTATTTTAAAAACGTAAAATTGTTTTAAAATAACATTTATGAAAAATATTATTTTACTGACAAGTACTATTATACTGATTGAATGCATTTAAAATGTGACCGATAATATAAAAATAAAGTTTAAAAGGTCCTCTTCCATAAAATTTGATAGCATATAATTTTTCTATAAGCTTTTGAATATTTTTATGTTCAATACACTATATAATAGAATATCCATTTTATATTTTGGGTTGCTAAATGTTAATTTTTAGTTTGAAGAAATAGAATGTACGTCACTTGTTTTGAATGTCAGTTAGGTAGATTTATCTAACAGGAATATAATAATTTAGTAAGCTTCTATTTACTTCAGATAATCGTTGTCAACTTTTAACAAAGAGCCGAACAATAATAACGTATGTTTATGAAGTTCTACTCCGATATAAAGACAAAGAGTGCACAATCTTTTTCTTCAGTGTCAGATTAGCATTTCGTACCATTGTTGTCCACATAGAAGCAAAATCTTTTTTAAGCAAATAAATTAGATTATTAATTTAATGATCCCTTCTACAATATTATGTAATGAACTCATTTTTTTTCTCAAAGCATGGAGAGGACCTTCAACTTAAAATTCGAAAGAGAAGTGCATGAATATTGAAATCAAATCCAAATAAATGAAATGTGTCTTCGGTTTTTATTGCATTTCAACTTATTACAAATAATTAATGATCATCAAAGTAGGAATATCAATAATTCAATTATAGATTAGTATCAGGATTAAAATACAAATAAACATGAATTTTGTAATATTCTAGATTAAAACACACTCCATATAATGACTGTAATATTCTAGATTTCAAAGCACTTAAATTCAAATCGCAGTTATGAAATTTAGATTTCAAAGCAGTTCATATCGCGAGAAATAGCGCCAGTCGGTCGCTGGACTCAGTTACGGAGCGCACTACACCACACATCCATCCCGCAAGACTGGCTACTGATGAATGGAGTCACATAATTAAACACAAATAATGGAGGCAAGGTAGGTAATTGATAATCAGGAATATGAATAAATGGATGAAAACAGAAAAAAAAAATGTAAATAATATACATACCAAACAAAAAAAAAATACTTTGCGGATTTCTTCAATAATATTTTTTTAATGTTAAGTAATTACTTCTTCAATTTGCTTATTCATTTCACTGCAACATTCACTCTGATGTTTATCTGCAGATAAAGGGATAGTAAATAGAAAATTAATAGCAAACTCCGTAGAGTTTTGTACAATCTCAACGGAAGACTCAACTAAAAAAAACTATTGAAATTAAATATATATACATTTGTTAAAACTGCCATTTAATTCGATATATTTTTATTTATTTCAAAAATTATACAATAATTCAATAAATTAAATAAAAATGTATTCTGAATATAAATTATCTTGTTAAATAGGATGATAATTTCACCAACAATCATATTAAATTCATGAATTTTTATGGGGAATATTTTATTTTACATTAGGAAGTAAATAAAGGAAATACTCTCTAAAATAACTATCAATAATAACAGTTGATAAATTGGTTTATTAATCTATTATCTATTTGTGTAAATTACTAACAATATAAAAATATAGTTAGTAAATAAATAATGTTCCTTTAATTATATTCATAATGTTTATTTAATATTACCATAATCCCAGATATTATAATAATGATGTTGGTGCAATTAATTATTCAAATCAAACCAACGATTTTTCTCCATATTATTTCGAAACTTAAATAATAGTTTTTCAATATCCCGGGTAGCAATATTTCTTGGGCCAATATTGGGACGAGAATCGAACATTGCTACGGTAAAACTCCTCTATAGTGAACTACAATTAGTTCACTATAGAGAATTAGTTCATTACACGTGTCAAGTGATACATAGAAAACTAAAGACAATTCTATGGCACACTGCGCAAAACATGTTAACAATAGTCTTAAAAATTCCAAGTATTTCACTTTTACTCAAACCATATAAGGGGTTAATTATGAGACAGGTTCTAATTATAGATTATTAGAAGCTGTACTTTTTCGAAAGTTGTTAAAAATTTACACCATTTTTATTGTTTCTTAATTATATCACTTTTTTGTGTAATTTTAAAGCATTTCTCCTATTAATATTTGAATTCATTAGGCTAGTGTAATTTACAATTTTTTTAAGATAACTGTTCTGTAATAAAGAATAAATAACATTATTGTACAGGCTGTTTGAAAAGAATAACAGATATTTTATTGCAGACTAAATAAAACACGTTCATTATACGTGGTAGTTCACTATACAGTGTTCTATTATATAGGATTGTTCACAATACAGGAGTTCATTTTAGAGGAGTTCTACTGTATATCATTATAATTTTGTTAATTTTCATCATACAGTTGAGTAAGTTGATTGTACCCTCAATATTTGACTTCAAGTACCCATTTATAGAGTACATTTTTCACAAACACAAACAGCTTTTGTAACATCAATGAGAGGAATTAAAAACATTCCACTTCAGATGTTCCATTGAAGAGAGGCTTTGATCGGCAGGTACTGAATAGTTTGCTCTAATTTCGGTTCAATTACCACATTCACCCTCACCATCAAAGTAGGGATATAATAGGCTGTAAATAACCTGGAAAAAAAAAATCATCATTCATGCATTTTAAAAGAGTCTCTAATAATAGCATGACAGGCATAAAAACTCATCAAATAATGTTTTATAGAAGTTAAATAAGAATAATTCATTGTTCCGATTCAATAAAGAGATTTTCTATGTTTGTGAATAACCTTTACTGAATCATAAAAAAAGTCTCATCGTTAAAAGGAATAAAATACGAAATCCACTCTAAAATTATATAATCTATCCTATTTAAGATATAGTAACTGCATAAAGAATACACCACAATTCTAACACATATCAGTCGAAAGAATGGGCTTATATTATTCTGAAATTTCAAAACTAATAAAGAAATATATTATATCTTACGTAATGGTCAAAGAGAAAATTGAAACGGGGTAACCTTATAGTTCAAGGGAAAAAGTTTTGTTAATTTGAAGTATTAATTGAATGTAGAACGTATTTACTACGGTACGAATAGAATAATTTGTGAGACATATGGTTATCTCATTTATAGTTCTAAAAATGATAGTTTTTGATTAAATGTTCATCCAAAGATTGGATCATGTATACGGTAGTAAAATCAAATAATAAATAAATAATAATCAACTATACCCGAAAAAGTATACCCGAACCTAACTGCTTATAACTTTGGACTTAGATATGTTAATTCTTATGTGTTACATATGTTAATTATATGTTAGATTTGTAAATTCTTATATGTTAGATATGTCAATTACATCTTAGAATGTTAATTATGAGAAAGTATAAAGTCTATTTATCTCTACCTAATAATTTAGATGACCTGAGGAATAAAATCACGTGTGAAATTGAAGTCTTTGACAATAGACTGCCTTGACATCGATGTGGGCAAGATGCGAAAAATGTGTCGCAAATAAGGGCCGCCATGTCGAATAGCTCCTTATATTTTTGTTAATTTAATTAAAATGAAAATTAATATTTAACACTTTTTATGAATAATTTATAATAATGACATTGTTATTATGAAATAAAATAGTTTCAAGCATTTGTATAATTTTCACATCGTAAACTGTTTTGAGAACATTACCTTTTCACCCCTGTTTTTCAACACGACGATGGGAGAAGAAAAATATTACGCAAGCGTCATTTGTTATGAGTGATAAAAACACTTCTCTGATCATAGTGCAATAAAAACAATTAAAATATTTCTATTTATTCCAAGTTATAATTATAGGTGACATTTGACATGCTCTAGAAAACAGTTAATGTTTAGCTCAATAGATTATGAAATATTTTAGCAAGGAAGTTCGTAAAAGTTTCTAGGCGGGGATAGGAATTATTGTTTACAGTTAGGTTAAATCGGGATTTTATGCATTGGAAGAGCACACCCCTGGTTTAACGAAATCTAATGAAATCGAAGAATTTAGTGAGAGGGTTGGTTGATTTAAGAAAAGAGGAAGATATTTAGAAGGACTGAGGGAATATAAGTTATAGGAAGGTTAGTTCCCGACTAGAGACCAGCGAGGAAGCCTCCCAGACTCTCTCATTTTTGACAGCTTTTTCTGGATATTTTTATGGTGATGTGATTGACCGAAAGTCCATGACAATTACCTTAATAAGTATAAGTATATCCTTGGGTCCTAGCCTCCTTAATTACGGTGTGAATTTGTAACATGTTTAGTTTGGATGCTCATCTGCATCATGTACTTCATAAATATTTTGAGTAACCTTCCTGCGCAATGTCATGAATAAACCTTTTCAATAACAGATGTAGTTAATCATAATACATGTTTCATTCACCCTCGTACATTTAGGAATCCCGTTTAATCAAGAAAATTAATGTATACTTAATTTTCGAATAAGGTGAAGCCCATATAAGAATGGCGTTCGGCTTTTTTGATGATATAACAATTAATTATCATACCGTAAATGGAAAGAATTAAATGAAGAAATTGAACAAATTTAATGAAGAAAAAGACCATTAAATACTCTGATCATTCACAAATATTAAAAAAATACGGATTTTTTATATAAATATCCGATTTTGTAAAATCCAGATAATTAAAAATATCAAAGTCCATAATTAATTCACTAGAGAAATCTTGATGGCCGATATCTGAATAACAGAAAATAGCAAATCTTGATAACAAAAAAATCTGACTATATTTATATATTACGGAAAACAAAAAATATGAATAGTTTTTTTAAAATCCGATAATTGTAAAAGTTACTTAAAAATGTATTGCTCGTAATTGTTGATGAGCAAATTTTTTGGTTGATAACAAGAAAAATGGCACTCTTTAACATTTAAGATACGATAAAATTATATGACTGAAATCATTTTCAGGATGCAAAAAAAAACCGCTATACAAATAAAATTTTAGTCCATAAGTTTTAGCGGGTGATCTTGATCAATAAAATCCAGATAACAGAAAAATAACAAATCTGGATAACACAAAAATGACCAATGGAAATTATACAGAGCCTTAAAAGTTTGATCACAAACTCCCTAACTTGGTGGAAGTAGACTGTTCAGCAATGTCTGAGGAGGTTTTTAAGAATATTCATGGCGCTTTTGAGATATTCGCTGCCCTTTGAACTTCAATAACATTCAACTCAATTAGTCACAATATCTACTTCAATTTCTTAGGGTCCGCTTTCGATATACGAGGATGAGTCGTTACTGTTTGCACGGCAAAATATCTTGTTTGTTGATCACTTCAGAGGACGTACATCTGAAGAATTTTTCACTCTATTCTGTAAGAACAGCAAACAAGCGAGATAATAATTTTAAATGTTTTGTTTACCCTATGATTAAGTAATTTGTTAGATTGAAGGCTTCTTTTCCACAACGGCAGAAGTACTAGTGTAATCTATTTTGAAAAAGTGCGAAGATTAAAAAGGAAAATGAATTGTAGTAAAATGTAATTTGCTATCAGTTTCTCATAATTTCATAAATTAAATTCTGAGCACGTCAATAAAAAGGTAAAATAAAATAGATATTCACTGAGACAAGAGGAATTAATGGATCCTAGATGTTTCGAGTTGCTATCATCCTGTTCATACGTACGGGAAATTTAGATTATTAATTAACCTCCGCAGGCAAAATAAAAAGCTATAACATATGGAAGGATAGCGTAAATGAGTCAATCTTAAATTAAAAACAACAAAACAGGTGAATAGTTCTATTTCACATAAGTCATTATAAAATGTAGTTACAGTATCAGTTGCAATCTCTCTCACTTGTTTCGTAAATGAGTGCCAAGTGAAGCAAGTACAAATCTGTGAGAAGATTAGGCAGAATATTGTCATAGCAGTTTCTTGAGTGCTCCCGAATAGAGTTTCGAGATTTGATATAAAACTCCTAAGTAGCTTTTATTTTGAGTCAATACAATATCTTACTGTGGATTACAGCAGTTATAGAACGACTACAGAATGTTATTGTTGACTCTCTTTGAGTTAATCAGCATAACTGATAATGATTTACAACCAATGAAATGAACTTACGCCAAATAAGTCAATTTTAATGGAGCTCTTACTCATACTAGATGTATTGATACTATTGCAACTTGCAATTTAGTTAAAATAACATTACTAGAGCTCATAAAACTTTTCATCTTATAATAGGGTACTAACTTTTTTGTCTAAGTAGTAGGGTATGTTATCCTGCTTGAAACTCGGTGGTTGAGGGTCAGCTGCTTGTTGAGAGGGGAGAGTATGTTGACGAAAGAGCTGTTTTATACTTTGCAATAACCCCTCCGTGCAGACGAACAATGGGACCAGGTCCAGCAGAAGAAATAATCCCCCAAACCATCACACTACCAGCTCCAAACTTAACTCAGAGTTAACATTTCCCCTACTTTACTTTTAATTCGTACTTTCCCATTAGAACCGAAGATATCTAATTTTTTTTTCATTCATCACTAAAATGTACTTTCGACCTCTGATCAATCGACCAAACGACATGCTCATGACAAAACACAAGTAGCACTTTCCGTTTCATTTTAGAGATTAAAAACCAACTTGTTGAAGTCGAAACGAAAAACAAGACTGGGACACCATAGCACCAGACATGACATCTATTTCACGAGAAATTTGACCAAAAGTGTTGAAACTATCTTGCAAGCTACTTTGAAGAGTTGCATGATCTTCTCTTGGCAATACTTTGGGAAGTATACCATTCTTCGGTTTGGAATCAATAGCTGCATACTGCCACAATATATTGCACAATATTTTTGGACCTTCTTATGGCAATAGAAATCTATTGCAACGACAATTGGAGACTGTACTTAGAGAAGAAAAGAAAATCAACTAATGTGGGAAAAGTGAGGACATTTCTGAAGGATGAATAGAAGATGGATAACTTCTTCATATTTGTGGTAGAAGATGTATTGAAGTGATATAGCAAAGAATTATTCACATAAATATTAGGTTAATTGCCAATAAATGGGAATATTTCAAAGTTTATGATGGCTACCCTTAACTTTTGACCAGAGCAAAATTTAGCGTTTGATGTGAAATATGGAACTATTGATAGAATATTAGTCCAAATGCTTTGGAATTTCATAGGAATAAATATGAGCTCTATATGAAAATACGTGCAAAATTTCAATAATGTGTATTTTGTACTAACTAAAGCGAATAAAAGTAACAAGAAATTTATAATTGTCACTCCTTGATTACATATATATCTCATTTTCTATCAGTTATAAAAAGAAAATTTGTTTTAGAGTTATTAAGAGTACTACGTATATAAGCATATTAATAATAATATACAGTCTTCCATTGTTTGTGACTGTGACGAAAAAGTTTATTTAAAGTCGTGCATTTATTAAATGTTTTAAAATCCATCCATAGCTTAACTCTCACTCAGTATAGGTGAGTAATTAATAGATAGTTTATAGATTTCTATAATTATTGTGCTACATTTAACAAACCGCAATTTAATGCTCTATGAAATGTTTTTGGTAGTAGGGTACCAAGTTATTGGTTGGTTCTACAATTTCGGACACGTCAGAAAAGACAATATTATAATTATTATGTAACTTCTATTCTAATTGGTATCATGGATACCAATTGAAATAAAAGTTAAATAATGATTATTATAAGAAGATTTCCACGTGTTCGAAAATATGGAACCGTGTAATAACACAGAACTAACCCTAAAATAGGACATGTTGAATTTCTGAACCAATTGCTTCTAATAACCTTATCTGGATTATAATTTTGATGTTTTTTTTAGTTACAGTGAAATTAACACAAAAAAATTGTCTCCGTTTTCAATGTGTACGAACGGTTCTTATTTCGAAACATGACTCGAAATAAGAACCACTTTTACTAAAGAGAGTTGTACTTAAAGCGAGGCTTGCCTGTAGTGTGAAATGTCACCACTCAGAGGTCTGTGTGTAAAATCATTGAATGTCAAAGGCAATACCATCAAACCTAATGTTAAGAAAACTGCTGGTAGCATCATCCTTTTAAATTGTGGAAAAATGGGATCTGTTCCTAACATTCATAAAAGAGGCTCAAGATATTTCTTAACCATTGAATTGTACTACAAATCTTCTTATTTCAAAAATACCATTGGACTCAATCCCCAAAGTTGAAAAAAAGAATGCAAATGAAAATTGTCTAGAAATAAATATAAGAATGAGAATAAGGTCGAATAATATAAGTATTTATTTAATATTGTAATCATGCAGTTATTACAATAATAGTGACACGTTAAAGCAATTGTTTGAGTCTCTTCTTGGGATTTGAGAAGAGACTGATTGCGTAGCTGTCTTGAAGACAAACAAGCAGCCACAAGATGCCACGAATTCGATGAACACCTTTAATCTTCAAAATGCATTATATAAGTATAAGCATTAAGTCTATCTTTTGCCAACTGACTCTGTGTAGCAAATAGCAATGCTCCTACATCGATGACGAAGGGGCTGTTTTGTGCAATGTCTTTCTTTGGCATTACCTCTTATTCTAGCATGATGACCTTTGAAATTTTGCATAGTAACAGTTTATCAGACTTTCTCATCATTCCTTCTTTAAATCTTTAAACAATGACAAAGGTTCGGTTGTTGCCATTGGTTCATATCGAAAGAAATGCTGAATATTCCCTGCTAGTTCGGTGATCATTACCATGAAATGAAAGAAAGCCTTTGAGTCAGGTAGCCTCTTACTTCTGTTTTGGCAGATGTTGTTACGATGCGATGCAAGAGATTTCAACTGTTTGTTCCTTTTGAGTGAGGCTTGGTTCAATTTCTGTTATACAGGCTCTTCTGGATGACATTATCGACTCGTACAATGGTCCGTGATCAACGACTTCAATATTCAGCCAAAAGAGTAGCGACAGAAATTAGAAAATGGTTTTATTGCTCCGGTGAAGACATATGACCAAATCACACCACAGTCACTGATGAAAGCCAATAGATCTGAGTTGTTTATATTTCAAAATTTTATTCCATGGATTTTTAAATTTTTCAACTAGCCTAACTATAAAAATAGAATGAATCCGATTTTTTTTTAAAGCCAGGTGTCTGGAAAACATGTCGCTGAGTTTGATGCTCAAACGCACAAGTAATAGTGGCAAAAATGTTGATTTATAGGATTTTTGGGGTGCAGTTCCATCCATGAAAATAAAATGATTGTACTTTTTTGGTGTATAATGCAGGTAATCTCAACAGTTGATGACTACAACAGTGATGATGAACCGGAAACTAAAGAGGACAAAAATATTTTTGCCATATTATCTATAATGGTGAAAGATATTGTAATTTCAAATGATTTTATTGTCCAATAATGTTAGTGTAACTCTTTAAATGTTTACTTTGAGACGTAAGTTCTCTTAGAAAGTTAATCAGTATAAAAAATGATATATAACATGACCTTATTTGGAAAAATTGAATTTTGACTAATTTGCGCTTTCGACTACAATTTTGGGGATCTGAAAAAAAGGTTTCCCAATGTCCAATCGATGGCGCTTTTTCATGGTTAATCTACATACTATATGGGAGGTCTGGACCAAATTTATGCTTATTACCATTTTTTCCCCACAAATTTTCCAATTCTACCATACTATTATGACGTCAGCGATATGGCCTTTTGTTCCGAAGCAGAAGTTAAACCCCAACTAATTACTTTTGCCTTGTTATATCCATGATTAAGCACTGACTGTGCTGGTTTCTTATACATGGGTAAGCAGACTGACTGTGTAGACCAGGAGTGGGCACACATTGTGTTTTTCAGTGCCGAAAGATGGATTCTCAGTGCCAATTTTCTTTTCGTTTTCTAAATTGCTGGGGATACTGAGTAATTATATAATGAAGTGGTAGATTTAATTGAAGTACGTACATGTACAACGGTACATATTTTGCGCATAAATATTGGTAGAAGATTTATCATTTGCATTAAAAGAATTAATAAATGATATATAATAATAATAATTTTTTCTTCGTGTGAAAATAATTCACAATAAAAACAAAAATAAGCTATCTTGCATAAGTAATAATGAGTAACTCATAAATTCACAGGATTAATTACTATGGCTACCTAACTTATTAAAAAAAGGAATTAAAAATGATTGCATACATTTTTACCAGTGTTTGAATATCTCAAGACAAGAGTATGAAAGATATAAAATTAACTGATCAAGATAAAAAGAGACGGAGGTAAATAATTTAAACACCGGCACTACTGTAACAATAAACAAAAAATACCTTATTAATTAAAGGATAAAATTTACTATCAAAGTATCAAGGTCATTACAAATATTCTGTTCTTCAATTAGTTGACCATACTCTTCTATATTATTCTTTTAATTTATAATGCAGTCGGGGCTAAAAATACTAAATTTTCTTTGAAAGAAAATAAAGCACTTTTTCCCTGGTGGGCACGAGTGCCGCTCCGAGTGCCATAATAGCACTAAGTGCTGCATTTGCCCACCCCTGGTGTAGACAGTAGGTCTCTTTTTATCCATGGAAGCATATTACTGCCATTCATGCGCTGGGACGACACGATTTCCTGTGTTAGCCTAGTAGTCAAACTAGTGAATGGAGCGTACTTTCTCTGTCCCCTCTTTTATGAAGACTTCTTTTCTTTAAGTCTAATTGGGTCATCTCTATGCGGATAGACTTTTCTTAAACCTCTAAAATATTAATAATCGAGTTATATATGTAACTTTTCGATGTTCTCAGACTGCAGTATTCAATTGAGATCACATTAATAATAATTATGCCACGAATAGATAAAATGAAACTGAGCGACTTGAAAGGTTTCATAGGACTCCAATTCACCATTGACGGATCAAATGACTGCATATCAAAGAAATGGATCTCAATGTGGAGCTCCTCTCACAAAAAGGCAAAGTGGCCTTCTTTTTCGGTCGCAAGATGTATGGGATGACTGGATTGCGTATGCATTTATCCCTCTGTAATGCTAGTATGTAATATAATCAATATAAAAACATTATCCATCAGTTAATTATGAAATAAATATTTCTAAAATATTCATAGGCTCATAGAACTCTTTTTGACAATTTGTTTCCAGTTATTTCTTATACAATTAGCTAATGAAAGAACCAATGTTTGGGTTATTAAATTTCTGTTACCAATAATTTTACAGTGAACCAGAAAAGTCCATTAAATATATTTTATAACTCAATTTTTCTTCACTTAACAAGATTAAGTTTATGAATATTAATTAAATTGAAATAATATTTTATGTAGCCTTTAGAGTTCAGATACTCACTCACAAAGGGGTTCTCTTCATGTCTCTTCATAAATTGTTATGTTAAGTAGTTACTAATGTTTACTTTACTGAATTATTACATGGATTTCTGGTAGTTAAAATTGAATTTGTTTATACTTAGGCCCAATACAATTTGATTATTTCAAATCCATTTATAACTCACAAGTTAAGGTGACTAAAGTATACTATTGATAACTCATTAAGCAGAAACACGCTTTATTCATGTATTACACTATATCCACTCTTTTGTTGTATTCATTCATTTTTAGTAATAATTATTCACGAAAACTTTTTTATTAGCTATATATTTTAATCTCACAACAAATTTTTTACTATTTCTTTTTCATACCAGTTATTTACGAGAGATGTCAGAAGAAATTGTACACAACATTGAGCTCTACTCGCCATCTGCTGAACCTCTCTCAGTAGATAATGATTCCATTAATATTTCTACATTACCTGAAGTGCATTTTCTAGATTTAAGCATTAGATACTCCACCGCGACTAATTACAACGATTGGAGAGTTGACCAACTTTTATTCCTATTTCAAAATTAAAGTATTTTCAGTGGGGTAGTATAAAAGGATTATTGAAAAATAGTTTATCTTTTAATAACACGAAGAAAAACAATTTCCGCTCAACAGCCTGTTCTTCAGGAGACTGCCTCAACTGCTCTAACTCTCCAACAGAATTGTCAATTTTGGTGAAGGAAACTGGTCAGAGAAACTCTGAACTGATGACACTACTCAAAGCTGTCGCCAAGAAAGTGGGTTGCCTGCTAAATGAAGCAAACTGAAAGGAGGAGATCAGGAAAATACTGCTGAGAGAGAGTGTTCCTTCCTCCTGCTGCAGAAACCAGGCGGCTGAGTAACGATTCCCGTTAGCAAATCTCAGTGTTAATTTAGTCACAAGGTGGAGTGGACGCACCTTGCGCATGCTCCGCCTAACGCTTAAGTCATTATCATTGCATCTGTTGCTTAAATATTCATCAATCAATCTTCTTACATCAATTAAATGCCATAAGATAAAACATTATTTAGCAAAATGATCAGATACCTAAAGTAATTTGCTGAGTAGTGTGCGAGTACACATCAGCTGTTTACTACTACAAGCCTGAGTTTTCGAAGAATAGAAACTCTAAAATTATTTAATAAATAAATATTATTTTCTACTTTGTACTTCAGATCACCTCCTTGAATAAATATTTATTATTTGTGAAAAGTTAAATAAACTTGATTAAAGTAATATTCCTCAAAAGTATTTAATGTAATATTGTACGCCAAGGAAGCTCATTTGACTGACGCGCAGAGAGCCAAGGAAGCTCTCTTGACTGATGCGCAGAGTGACGTCACTAAGGTGCTAACAGGATGGTCACGCTTATACGTTGTTGAGAAATCGTTACGCCCCTTCCTCCTACTAGTACTTCCATGGCAGAAACTCTTGATGAATTGGCTGTCATGGTGGGACACTCTTGTTTAGTATGTATTAGTTTAGTTAGCACGTAGCTTATTGTATACAAATATTGATTATAATTAAAATATTTGACAATTAAATCAAATTCTATATTGAAAAGAAAAATATAGTAATATATTATTACCTTGTATTCAGTTGCTCTATGCGTGGTGGTGAATGAAAGAAAAAGGTGATTCATTCCTCCTTCTTTCATCCATCCCTGACAATTATAAAAATAAGTTTACACTGTATTATTCCTTTATTATTAAATTTGATATTATATCAACACACTTTGATGGTGAAGTTTCTGAATATTAATATCTTTCTGGAAACTCGTATCTTCCGATTTTTCAAGATCCTAAAAACGCGCAGTGCATTTTCGCATTTAATTTTATGAAAAACTTTTCTTAATTTTTTATTTAATTTAAAAGACGATAATTTTTAAAATTTACTTTAAAAACAAAGGTGGTTAATTCCAAACGTTTGGAAGAATGTTTAAATAAAATTGAATTACCAGTTTTTCATTAAGTAACTAACTCGTGATTATTTACTAATATATTACCTAGTTATGTATAGCTGTAACTATCATATTTTGATTATATGGACCAATGAAATGCATCAATAATTGATTATCTACTCCATCTATGTTGGTCCTGTTTCATACTCTTTACCTGCCTTGCACACTTTCGAGATTGTCGCGTATTTTCAAGGATCCTAAAAACACGCAACGCATTCTCGAGTTTGTGTAAATCGGCAAATGGCGTGTAACATCTTCATTATAAGTTGAAATGACTTTAACCAATTGGTATGTCTCTTAATCGTCAAAAGTTAATTATTTATTGATTAAATTTCTACATAACTTGAGTAAGAATCAAGTTTGGTATTTTAGGGCATTTCATGTCTGTGCTAAAAATGTTTAATTGAACACAGATTTAAAAACTAATTGTATAGTAATTGTGAATCTTTATCAATTTATTTTATCAACAGAAACTTACATTGGATAAGATCTGTGGGGCTCACACAATGGAGACAGCAAGAATGATAATGAAGAGGTTGTTCTCGCCATCTTTGGATATGAGCTTTTCGCTCACTGGTCTTAGGAAGAGGAGAGTCAAGTGCAAGAATAGCTTCAAGGATCATCCTACAGCGACTCCAATAGTTGGTAATATATTTATACGTAGATGTATTGTATCAAACTAATTGAAGCTTTTAGCTATATCTTGTAGCATAACAATGTTAGCTACATTCAGTTTACGAGCCTACAGAGGCTCAATCCTGAAGTGAATTTAGTGAATGGAACAGAAGGGATTTCGTGACTTGGGTCTCGAACTTTTGTATATTGGATTGTGTGTTGTCTTTTTTTAACATCCTCTTCATTTTCCTCTTGAATCCGTGAATGCAGCCACCGGTGCTTGTGTCTCTTCTGCCTACTTAAGATTGATTTTCACTCATTTACAATTCTTGACAATATTTATATTGTAACATAAAGAACTATCCTTCACAAATAACCGATATTTTTAACGGGATAGTACACTAGTTGTGACATAAAGAACTATCCTTCACATAAAGATTATTTGAATTTGCCTTCAGTAATGAGGGTTAAAATGGTGAATAGCATTTTTTTGACAGCTCACTGAATGTCACCATAAAATTCTTCCAATCTCTTATTGAAAGTAAATCTTCCTTATTTTCACAGATTCAATACTGAAGAAACAGGACTACTCGAGAGCAGAGGTGCTCTCCTGGGCCAGAGATGTTCTCAAAGTGCGCGAGGGACTGGGAAGGAGGTCGGAGAAAAGAAAACCTAAAATTCAAGTTGATGATAAGGTCTTAAAATAATAATGTTCAACTGCTAGTAAGTGATGTGGTCATTTGAAACGGTTTGTTCCTCATAATTTAAAATTTTGTTTTTATCGTAAATGATTGATTTTTATCTTCTCAAAGGTTATAACAAGTATAAGCCGTTTATAACAAATATTAGATGTTGGTTTGCCCAAGAAATTGCCTAAATTGCCATCTGTGGTAATGGTCTTCTTTTATCGGATAATTACGATGATCTTCAGAGGTGAATCCTCCGATATATGATAGATTATAGGTAGGAAATTATATCAAAACTTCCTTCGAATCAACTCCTTTAATCATTGGTGAAGTTATCAGATATCAGGTTTGAAGCTATATCAGTCAGTTTCTTCTTTCTCTGGATAATAATGGAGATCTTCGGGGGTGAACCCTCTGATATATGGTAGATTATAGGATATGGAAACTCCATATGTATAATAAATATGAAACAATTTATTCATGAAAAGGAATACAAGAATTGTTATATGCACCCTGAAAATAGGTATTTGATTTACTGAATAATATTACTATACAAAAAAACTTTTACCTTAAATTTACAAACAACTCTTTTAAACCTAATCACGGCCCCATTAAGCAACTGAAGGCTTTTAGGGCATCCTAAGGAAAAAAAATTTACTCCAATAAAAACACACACACAAAAAAAAATTAAACAGTTTATAGATGATCTAAATTGATAAGTTACTAAGAGTGGACACAATATTAACGGACATTTATTGACTACCTAGTTGAGTAACATAGTTTTTAGTTTATTTTTGAAGGTAAATATACTATGATCTTCTTTAATCATGGTGAGATTATCAGATATTAATTATTAAGTATCTGATATTAATTATCATTTAATTATAGAAGTGAACATGGTAGAAAACTTGGACATAAGCACCCCTTTTTCTCTTCTATGATTATGGTAGAAATACTCCTTTAATCTCCTATGTCTCTCCGATAATTTTCTCCCTGGGTATAGACGAAATTGTAGAAGCAACTTTGGTTGTTCCATCTTCTTTTTTAATTGAGATGTTTTCGACGTAACTATTACAGGTGGGATGAATTAAGGATAATTGTATTGCAAATAACGTACATATATTACTATACATGAAGTTATTTTTAATCTATTCTACCTGCATTAGTTATGGTGTAAACAGATTAACTGAAAAGGGTTCACCAAGTTACCAAAATTTCTGATGAAAATTAATATTTTGTATTTCAGGAGATTGTCTTATTCGATTATTATTTTTAGTAGAAATTAGAGCGTGGTTTGCCAGTGCTAATTAAACTAATTTAGCAAAGTACTAAATATCTGTAGAATGTGCCCCTCAATACTCTTGATAGTTAACTGACTGCTGCTCTATTAATTATATGATTCGTTAATCTTTCTATTAGAATATATATTAAATTATTAGGTACATTAGCAAATTAAAGTTAAATAAATTCTACTGTTCTTTACTATATCAAATATAATGCATTATCTCGGATAATAATAAATAGAGAACACATTTGATAGTTCCAATTATTCGAACTTGGATTTCATATCGCGTTTCATTTCAGGCAACCAATCGGATTAAGTTAAAATTACCGCCAGATTTCAGAATGGACTTGCATTTAATTTCATGCCCAGTTCCACCTCATTAGGACTGTGGCATGAAATCAGGACAACCAATTACCTGATTTAAGTCCTTTATTGGATGTGAGCCTAGTGCCTCATTGTAACATTTACCTCTGATGAACATATTTGTTGAATGTTATTACAATTTTTAGTGAAATTTCGTTTGAAATAAAGTCCTGTAAATAATATTTAGGAGCAAGTTTCCTTGAAAAAACTACCTTCAGCTGCAAAGTAAAGTCACTGTCCCCTCCGTCAAAGAGACAAGTTGCGATTTCCGTAAATGTATAATAAATATGAAAACTCTAAAGAAAATAAAGATGATATAGGAAGGAGTCAAATTATAGTTTGCCAAGGACCTATTTTTTACCTCATTGTCTGAAAGTTGGATATCAGCAATGATCTTATTGAGTGCAAAAACAATAAGTTTGGACATACGTGTAATTAATATCAATCTCCTCTTCAATAAGTTCAGGTGTTAGTTTACACCTTTCTCAGAAGCGATGACTTATATTAAAGTCTCAGCGATGCACGAAATATCAGCTTTTGATTCAAGTGTTTAATTTATAAACATGTACAAGTAGAATTGGTTTAAAATAAATATATACAAGGTGTTGAAAAGGAGATATTTATGATAAAATGCAACGTGTACATTTTGTGTATTTACTTATCGTTTAATTTTCGATGTCTGAATAAATCTGTCAAAAGTTCCTAAATTTACGTGTTACCATCATTACGATTAATATCAGAGAAAATGAAAGTTTCTCTCCTCAAGAAATATTCCCCAATAACTAACGCGGAATTGTTATTGGCTGCAATAACAATATTAGCTTTCTCGGTTTAGATTACTTATTGTCTGGAAAGGCAGTCTGTTGCCGTGTTGTGGGACATAATTGAAAGGGAATCCTTGTTTCAGATGATACGATTTCAAATTTAAGTGTACCTCTGTATGTATAGAAGGAAATAAATTTAATTTTAAATTTAACATTCTCTGTAAATGCTTTAATTTTTTAGAACGTATCACAGTGAAAAGAAATTGATCAATATTCGCTTCGTAATTAATTATATAAGAAACATTCGCACTAAACCAACATTTTCCGACTTCCTAACAGATTAAATAGAATAATAGAGATCGACAGTGACAAAATGCATACTTTACCTTATTAAGGTATATAAATTGTCCTATTTTCGGCAAAAGTGTTATAGGCGAAAGGACCTAAAACCGGAATGATAAATCACTCTCCTTCCATTCACCACAGACAGCTTCAGGATAGAGCCCCTGGAAACAGATTTTTCAAAAATATCTCAATAATATTATTGAATGATTTTATTACAAAATCGATGTGAAAATGCATGGAGTTGAGGTAAAAATTAGTTGAAATTGTTTTGTTCGATGGGAATCGATGTCTTCTAATAAAAAGAAAAAAATTAGAATTCTTCTTCTTCTTTAATTAAAGTTTAATCATCTGTTCGGAATAATAAACAAATATTGTTTGTTAAACTACTCAATGAATCTAAGATGAGTAAATTATCTGATTTGGGATGGATAGTGATTCTTAGTTTTCAGATAAATTAAAGCAGGGTCCACACTGTCAATTTATTTCATTGTTTCTGATAGTCTCTGATTGTTGACAATCACAAGAATAGACTATTTCTAATTAAAACTCTATAGAAACGAACTGAAATAAACATTTCGTCAAAATTATTTCTGTACTTTGAATATCATTAAATATGAAAATATCATAAAAGTAAAATTAAAGAATATACTCGATTAACTTGCAACTCATTTAAACAGATAGAAATTTAAAAAAAACATTCTTTCATAAAATATTTTCATGGTTTGCAATTTTAATTTAAAAATACAGATTCATTATATTCTCTAATAATGTAATTCAAATCGTTCTTAATTATCTTCAACTTTTTAATTACATCAATACTGTGTAAATAACGTTAACGAAAATTACGGTAGTTTTGATTTTGTTCATGGAGCCACTTTCATTTTTGACTGCTTTTTCGATTGTCTTGTATTTAATTTCCTTTGGTTCCGAAGCAGACGTTAAGCCCCCACTAAATAAAATTTGTTTACTAAACTACTGAAAACATAATTGGATATCTGATGGAAGGGGAACCTCCAAATTGAAGCAAAAAATCACCGATTAACAGTGACACCAAACATTCTGTTACTATTGAAGTATGAACATTGTAAATAATTCCTCACTGACTTATTTGTGCAGAAAGTGACTATGACAGTTTTTCTAGATTTATCAGTTACGAATGCAGAAGTTTGGTCATAAATTGCCAAAGTTCCCCTGAATTATATCGACCAATAGAAGTGGATGCAGGTGTGACAGGTTTATTCCTCTGTTTTATTTGTTTTGTTGCATGCATGGAAGAGGTTAGAATTTAGATTCTAAAGGCCATTTGCATGTAAACTCTTTTCACCGTCAACGTTCCTTATGAGTAGCGTTCAGTGAAAGCAACGAGCGTGAGTAATCACTGATGCACTTTTACACGTAGTGTGGCTATCACTTGTAGTCAATGCAGTAGCATAGATCATTGAATATAGGAAGATGTAGCACTACAGTGTTTTCAATTTTCTAGCGACACTTGGCATCTGAAGCGTCCGTACCGTGACGTATCTTTGGAGTTGCCTACCATTCATATATTATTTATTTTTAATTATTCATAAACGATATAAAGAGAATAATATTGAATATAAAAATGTTATTATAAATCAAATTATTAATTTATGATATTAAACTGATAATGAAATTATATATTTATAAATAATATAATTATTTCTGCTCTGTACATGTTTTGTACGTATGTTCTGTACATGTCCTGTACGAATATGAAGCGTTTGTTTATCAGGTTAAACGGATATCTGCAAAGATTACCACGGACCTTAGGAGGTAGTCAGTCCTGACGCTTTGCTGCCTCCAACCTGGAAAAGAAGCGTGTATTTATTTCTGATGCAATATCATTCAGTGCCTCTTGACCGGGGGGGCTCTTGACCGTACCCCGTATAATGTATGGTGGTTCACTGGTTATAAACTTATACCCAATTAATTGGCTTATTTTAAACAGGTCAAATCTCAGATATATCATATATGTACCATCTTTCTAAGTATGGAAGTAGTCGCCATTATACTGGCAACTTTTGAGGGATGAAATAAGTTGATGAACTTGGAAATAACAAGTAATTCACTCATAAAATATTCTCAAGAGATACACATGCTTCAGAAATGAAGCATAAGATGATAAGGAAGTTTTCAAGTGTAAAATTCCCACCAGGAACTGAGGAAGTAAAATTTCTCCTTCAAAGTGTCTTAAATGTGGCGAACAGGATCCATTTTCTCACTTATCTGGCAACTTTCCTGCCACACTTCGAATCATGGTATATGTACCTAATTGGCTTACAATTTTGAATTAATTCCTAGGTATGTTAATAATGATGAAACAGTTGAATCACGTGAATGTTCCCATGCACAGCAGCCCAGGTAATAAATTTATCTGTTCTTGCCAGTCTGCAAATTGTGTCAAATTAGTATCTATGATTTTATTTTTTTGAGGACAATTTGTCTCCAAAGATTGTCAAATCTGTTTCCAAAATGTTTCAATAATGAATAAATTTTATTTAGGAAATCCGAAATTATCTCTAAGATCTTATAAAGATGCATTAATTGCACTTTCCCTCTATAGATGTCTCCAAAGATCTTTTGCTACATGGACCCGCTTTGCACACTAACATTTTTGCCATGATATTTGCGAGTTTATGAGACTTGAAAATGAGAAAAATATCTGATTTTCTACAATCCTACACATAACGCAGCTACATATTAGGACCAGTCTGCAAATCATGCCCAATCAGTCTCCAGATATTTAATTTCTGTGGCAATTTGTCTCCAAATTTCTATCCAAAATGGACAAAAATCTAAAAATACTTAACAATAATTACATTCACAATTTACATGTAAACATAGAAATTAATTTGAATGCCATTTAATTCAGAACGCCAATTCCAAGGCCTCAACAGTCATCGGATAAAAACTTCACAAATTCTGAAATTCACCCATCTTGTGCAGACTGAAATTAGGGATGGGAATGATACCCAAGTTTTCATAGATACCATGACAATACCGATACCTATATTTTCACCGATACTGATAGGCCAGCAAGGAAGTTATAGTACTAAGGAAGCGGTGTAACGGCTAAACCAACAACGTATAAGCGGAACCATCGTGTTAACACCTGATGTTAACACACATCAGCTGTTGTGCTAACGAGAACCGTTACTCAACTTACTCAATCAGGTCTGAGAGCGACGAACACGTGTACTCTCCCTCCTTTCTAAATCTACACTAGAAGCTAACACGATTGTAACGGCTATATTAGCCGCCTGGCCTACAGGCGGCTAACCTAGCCGTTACAATCGTGTTAGCTTCTAGTGTAGATTTAGAAACGAGGGAGAGTACACGTGTGTGCGTCGCTCTCAGACCTGACTGAGTAAGTTGAGTAACGATTCTCGTTAACACAACAGCTGATGTTAACTTACACATTATTCTTCAAAATACTTTAGGTATCTGATCATTTTGCTCAATAATTTTCTCATCTATGGACATTTAACTGATGTAAGAAGATTAATTGATGAATATTTAGGCAACAGATGCAATGTTAATGATTTAAATAAGCGTTTGGTGGAACACGTGCTACATGCGTACACCCTCCCTCGTTTCTCAAACGTCACTGGCCGTGTGCGAATGCTCCCTGAACTGTCAGTCTGTTGCTAGGGTGACGTCATATGTGTGCTGTGACGTCACCACACGACACAGCGGAACAACAACAAGACGCCAAGGAAGCTGTTTTGACTGAAGCGAAGAGAGACAAGGAAGCTCACTTGACTAATTGCTAACAACAAGGTGTTAACACGATGGTTCCGCTTATACGTTGTTGGTTTAGCCGTTACACCGCTTCCTTAGTACTATAACTTCCGTGTGATAGGCCTACTTTGATTATTTAAATGAGTCTAATAATATTTAGTTTGAATTATTAGAAGAACCTATATTAATTGTTTTGTAATATGGAGAAAGATTAGTAATTTAAATTTATCAAACAATATTATTACTAGATAACATATCTTATCTATAATTATTTTAAATGCTACTGTTATAGGCAAAGTAGCAGCACTTTTTTGCCAATACCAATACTTCGTCCCTTCCCTTCCTACTACAAATTTAGCTTCTTTTGGAGATAGCTGGAAGAGAGAGAAATGGAGATTTTATAAGCCATGCTATTTAACTTGGACTCCCATGCCATTTTTATGTTAATGTTTCTGAGGTTGGGCTTCATGATAAATTTCAACGACATGTCAGTGGTATTCTAGCGAAGTTGTTCGATTTTTAACTATTTATTCCTATGTTATCATTAATTTTCAATAGCTAAATTGGAAAAATGTTGAAAGATTAGCCAGATTATTAGGAAAATGTTAGTGGATTTTTATAGCTTTTTGAACAACTGTTTGAGTTTTTGTGCACCAACTACAGACTGGTAGACTCTGCAGAAACATTTTTCCAAGACAAATCTGAACCCTTTTCGGAGAAATTTGAGATTTTGAATTAATTCTTGTCACCATTTATTTTGAATTTTGCTGAGGGGGATTTCGAATTAATTCTTATGTTAGTATAACAGCTTAATTTTTAGATAATGATAGCTCTGTCATTATCTAGGAAACTGGAAAATGACTGGTTTCCTAGATAATGAGAGCGTACTGGATACCTGGTTAACTACACATATGTTGCCAAAATGAGTTATAAAAGACACTTCAGAAGTTTTATTACTCTTAAAGGTGTTTAATAGAACAAAATAGAATAGAGAATGATTGGAATATAGGGTCAATCTTGTCCATTGCTTCTCTGTTATGTTATAAATTACCCTATTAATTTGATAACACTAATGCATTATTATGACTTATAAATTGTTGAACTATAGTAGTTCATAATACTCTTTCAAGTGTCTTCTTTCATATGAAACAAAGAAAATAATAATCAGATTGTAAATTTTCACGTTATAGCTTAGCGAAAGCTTTTTAAATTTGTTTTCAGTAAAATATCCAAATTTGAAAAACAATCCCCCTGCCATATTGATATATTAGCATATCATTTTATTTCAATATATATATATATATATATTTGATTTAACTATATGATTTTTTTTTCATTTTGATACACATACATATCATCATAGCTCATAAATAGTTTACCAACATTTTGTTAGTCTAGATATTAGTAGATAATGTCATTTTATAATAAAATTATTTTTGTACTTTAAATTAGTTACCGGCACAATGTTTTATCCATCTCAAAAATTGTTTGATAGTTTTACTTTATTTATACCTAAACTTAACCCAAACTCCTAGTGATCTCGTATGAGATCACTCTATAAAAATTCCATTTTTCCTAATTATCTGACGATATCTACTCCAAAGCTACTAAATATGTGCACTTGGTATATATCTCTGCCATTTAATAGTAATATGTTAGTTTTTTACTCTAAATTTAACGTAACAAAAGTTGAAACTTATCAGATTTGACTCGGGAGATGTTTTCATATGAAATTGCCATGTAGCCTGACTGAGCTAAAATTAAAAGTTAACGTAATTTTAACAATTGAATCCAATCTCCATAAGAACAATAGGTAGTAGATGACAAGATGGAGCAAAAGTTGTGATCTCATTTGAGAATTATGAGATCATCCAATAACTCTCTTAGCTCTATTTAAAATATAATTTTTATCATTCCAGTGTGTTTATAAAGCTTATTTTTTTACTATAGCTAGCTATATCAAAGTTTCATGAAACAGGATAAGTTTTTAGTAACAATTGTTGATACCAATTAATTGTAAGAGCTTTTGCTATTTATCACTAGATGTCACACTCATAATTTAATTAAATATAATTTCTGAAGTTATGTTTTAGATCACCAAACTAAAACATATAAAAATTAATTATGCTGAGTTCAATAAAACTCATAAAGCCACCTACTTTATAAATGTTTTCTTCTCTTCCAGTTGGGTATCCTGCAAATCTAGTGAGCTCCAGTATTGTTGCGCCCTGTCCTGTGAGCTCCAGTATTGTCGCGCATTCTCCTGTGAGCTCCTGTATTGTCGCGCCTTCTCCTGTGAGCTCCAGTATTGTCGCGCCTTGTTGTCGACCCTCCCCCCCTCTGGCCCGACACGGGACAGAGGGCCAAACTCACCCCACATCCAGCTCCCACCCAAGCAGCGCCCCCCAGTCGGCCAGCAACCCCGCCATTCCCACGGCGTTCCGCCAGAGGTCCACCGGGGCCAAGTCTGTGGTGACGTGTGCGCAGCTAAAGAGATGTGTGTTATGTGGTGTTGTCCCACATAGTGGGCACTGTGGTGTTGGATGTGTCTCTGGGGATATTTTGTGTAGGTATTCATGTAGTATCGGTGATTTGTTTGTTCGTAGTTGTGATAGAAGTCTGCGTGTGTGTTTTGGGAGTGTTTGTTCTGAGAGGTCTATGATGGGTGGTGTGTCTTGAAGTATTTTGTTTATGGGTCTAGTGTTCAGGTGGTGTTCGACTATTTGCGTGTGTATTGTTTGTTTGTTTTGATAGTATCGTGTGTTGTGTTTTCGGGTGTTGTGTGTATGTTTGTGGTGTAGTTGTTGTCAAAGGTAGTTTGTTTCATGTGTCTCGTGTTTGTGGGTTGGAGTGTTATGTGGTGGAGTGGGTGTTCGGGATGTAGGGCTAGTTGTCTCTGTTGTGATGCGTGAAGTTTTAGGGGGAGTGTCTGTGTTTCATCGTGAAAGTGGTTTATGTTTGTGTCTCGTGTGCATCCTGTGGCTATTCGTAGTGCTGTGTTTTGTATTATCTGTAACTTGTTTATGTTTGTGTCTGATGTGATTGGGGACCAAATGGTATTTGCGTATTCTAGTATGGGGCGTGTGATTGTTTTGTATGTGTTGAGAAGTGTTTCTTTGGTTTTCCCCCAGTGTGTTGTGGTGAGTGCTTTTAATATGTTTAGTGTGTTTTTGGCTCTGTATGTGTTTTGCGTATGTGAGTTTGGGGTCTAAAGTGAGTCCTAGTATTTTTGGTGTGCGTGTTGTTGGTAATGTGATGTCGTCTATCTGTAGGTTCAATGTGGTGCTGTATTCTGCGGGGTCTGGTGTGAATAGTGTTGTGGCGTTTAGTGTCAGTGAGTTGTCTATGGTCTATTGGTGTATCTGTTGTAAGTATGGTTGTATTGTTGTTTGGGCCGTGATGTAGTTGGTGTGTGATGAAACTATTGTTATGTCGTCAGCGTATGTGATGAGTGTGATGTTTGGTGGAGGTGTCGGTATGTCTGATGTATAAATATTAAATAATGTTGGGGAAAGGACACCTCCCTGTGGGACGCCTGATTTAGTGTGTCTTGTGGAGGAAATTGTGGTATTGTATTGTATGTATTGCTTGCGACCTTTTATGTAGTTGGCCACGAATATGTTGATTGTGGGGGGGGGGGGGGTGAGGGTGTTGTGTAGTTTTTGTGTGTGCGTCTACAGTGTCGAATGCTTTCGACATGTCGAGAGCAACGACAACTGTTCTGTGTGGGGGTTGTTTTTGGTTGGTTGTGCTATGTGTGGGATGTTGTCTGTTTATGTGGGGTAGTAGTATTTTCTCTAGAGTTTTGATTAGTGGGTCTGAGTAATGATATGGGTCTATATGATGTTACTGTGTTTGGGTCTTTGTGTTTTGGGATGGGTATTGACTTTTTCTAATTTTCATGTGTGTGGGATTGTGTTAGTATTCAGTGCTATGTTGTATATGTTGTGTTGTGTATTGTATGGCTTTGTGTCCTAGATGTTTAAGATGTCTTATGTTTATGTCGTCTGGTCCAGTTGAATTGTTGTTTTTGCCGCTTTTGATTGCCTCTATTGTCTGTTTGGTGGTGATTGTTATGTAGTGTCTTGGAAGTTTTTTAGTTGTACCTATCTATTTTTCGTCGGAGTCTGTTTGTTTTGTGTATGATGGTGTTTGTGAATTGTTTGTTGAAGTGTTGTGACTTTTTTTTTATTTGTATGGGCGGTTTTCTCTCCGAATGTGATTGTTTGGTTGTAGGTAGGTGGTGTTTTTTTGTTGGAGAGTCCCGCTATTGTTTTCCAGAGTATGTGTGTTTTGTTTGTGATCCCATCGGTCGTCTAAGTGTTCTTTCCAGAGTTGTTCCTTCTGTGTTTGGATTTGTTTGTCTATTTCGATGTTTAGATTTGTTATGTTTGGGTCTGTGGGATTTTGTGTTCTTGTGGTGTTTCTGAGTGCGATGAGATTTCTGATGTGTTGTGGGAGGAGTTTGTGTTGTTGTGAATCTTACCTTTTGGTATGTTATGTTTGTCAGCATTTAGTATATGTTTGTTATGACTTTGTTGGCGATGTGTATGTTTTGTGGTTTGTGTTTATGTTGTGTAAGGCTAGTTCTATTTCTTCTGTGATTGTGTCCAGTCTGATTTCTTGTAGTTCCTTCTGTTTTGTATGATGGTATGTGGTCTGAGTTAAGTACTTGTAGTGGTGTCCATGTTAGGTTTCTATGTATTGTGTTTGTGGCTGATGTTATATCGGGTGATGTGGGTTGTTGGTTCGGGTTGTTTGGCATGTGTGTTTGTGTTTAGTGTGACGTGGTTGGATTTTTCTATTATTTCTGATATGAGTTGGCCTCTGTGGTCTTCTATGGGGGAGTGCCAGTGGGGCGAGTGGGTATTTATGTCTCCTGGATGATAGTGTTATGTAATGATGTGATATGATGGAAGCAGGAGGTGATGCCAGTGTCTTCTGTGATATGATGGGGGTTTGTGGTGTCTCTGGGTGGTATGTATATGTTAATTATATGTAGGGGTTTTTTGTTTGAGAGGTGTATTTTGATGATTTGTATTTCTGTTTTGTGTTTGTTTGATGTTTGGTGGTGTTGTTAGTTGTGAGAAGGTGATGTCTTTGTGTATGTGTATGTATTTTATGATGCCGCCACCAGCTCTTTGGTCTCTGTCTGTTCGTATTGGAGTGTAGTTGCATATTTTAGGTGTTTTATGAGTGGGGCGGAGTTTGGTTTCTTGTATAGTGATGATGTCAATGTTGTGTTGGTATGCTAAGTGTTCAAGTTCTGTTGCTTTTCTTTGTATGCCGTTGATATTTATTTGTAGTATTTTGAGGGTTTCTTTTGTTTGGAGTGAGTGGTTGTGGTGAGGCCGTTGGTTGGGGGGTTGAGGTGAGGCTGGTGGTTGAGGAGGGGCCGGTGGTTGAGGAGAGGCCGGCTGTTGAGGTGGGGCTGGTGGTTGAGGTTGTGCAGGTGGTATGGGTTGAGTTAGTGGTTGTGGTGTAGGGTGTGGGATGAACAGGTCTAGATGTTTGTGTATTGTGCTGTCGTTATGTTTGTGCATGTCTTGTGTACCCAATGTTATGTGTGTGTGTTGCATCGCAGTGATACTTGTCTTTTTGTTATTTTCTTTGTGCACACGCTACACGTCCAAACTTGGGGACCCAAGTTTGACTCAGCATCTCCCGCAAGGAGAAGGCTAGTCGCTGCCCATGTGACCGGGAGCACATGGGCGATCCGCAAGCCCATTCTTTGGAACCATTGTCGCGCCTTCTCCTCTGAGCTCCAGTATTGTTGCGCCTTCTCCCGGGAGCTCCAGAATTGTCGCGCCTTCTCCTGTGAGCTTCAATATTGTTGCGCCTTCTCCTGTGAGCTCCACTATTGTCGCGCCTTCTCCTTTGAGCTCCAATATTGTCGCGCCTTCTCTTGTGAGCTCCAATATTGTTGCGCCTTCTCCAATGAGCTCCAGAATTGCTGTGCCTTCTCCAGTTATATCCAGAATTGATGCGTCTTCTCCAGTTAGATCCAGGATTGTTGCTCCTTGTCCAGTGAAATCTAGGATTGGTGCTCCTTCTCCAGTGAGATCCAGGATTGCTGTTGCTTCTCCAATGAGCTCCAGGATTGCTGCTCCTTCTGAAATGAGCTTCAGAATTGCTGCTGCTTTTCCAAAAAGCTCCAGGATTGCTGCCGCTTTTCCTAAAAGCTCCAGGATTGCTGCCGCTTCCCCAATGAGCTCCAGGATTGCTGCTGCTTCCCCAATGAGCTCCAGGATTGCTGCTGCTTCTCCAATGAGCTCCAGGATTACTCTTCCTTATTCTGAAAGTCATGAGATTGCTGCAACTTCTGGAATGAACATCAGTAGCGTTTCACCATCTGATGTTACTTTTCCAATCAGTGCTCAACACTTGAAACGTGACATTTCAACTGTCTTTGAATCAGAAGATATTCGACCTGAAGTCTGTTTCCATATAAGAGTAAAACTGTGTAAATGATTACATTAAGTATGTAGGGAAAAATGGATTATAATTATACAATTTAATTTATGTATTTTTTATGAATTTTTTCAGGAACAGGCTGTTCCCAAGAAAAAAGTTCGACCCATCCTCGTCGAAAAGAGCAATGTCCCAAATCCGAGACCGAGGAAGAGAGTTTATGTGAAAAGGAAACCCAAACGGCTCTACAGAAGATTATCAATATCAAAATTTGAAGAAATGTACCGTCCTGTATTAGGAAAGTACACAATGGAAGTGAGCAAAATTCAACTTGCCAGGAGAAGACTAAAGAGCATGCGGTTTTCAAACTATCAAAAGTGGATGGCAACTAATATGTTAGAAGGATCATCAAAAATTGGCTACAGCATACCGAGACATATGTTTTCTCTCCCTTCACATTCAACTCTCCTAAGATATCACCAAAATCTTATTTCAACGCCAGGAATTCATAGAGTAAATGGAACTTTGTTGAAATTAAAAGTTAACCCTAACTCAGAAAAAGAGAAATGGTGCAGGCTGCTGATAGATGATATGGCCTTCAGAGTCGGTCTTTCATATGATGAAAAGACTGGCTCAATCAATGGATATGAAGATGACGGTTGCACTAAAACAAAAAATCTTGTTTCATCGGTTTTGTGCGTAATGATGGCTGGGAGATTCAAGCGGTGGAAGTATCCCATCGGCTTTATCTTCACGGAATCAGTTATGCCCAGTGGTCAAGTGAATGATACAATTCACCAAGCTATCACAGTCGCAGGAGAAGCAGGCTTTGTTGTAAAAGGTGTGACCTCTGACCGGGGGGGGGGGGGGTTACGGTCAAGAGCCCCCCCCCCTCCCTGGTCATGAGCCCCCCCTCCCTGTTTTTTTAATCCTTATTTACCTAGTTAAACAAATGAAGGACTACTTAGATAGAAATAACTGAGTGTTGCTAATGTAGTTTGTTGTATCCGCTAGTTTGTTGAACTAACCACTTCATGATTGTTTTATGACCTGGCAGGGGGGTTCGGGGGCGGCACGCCCCCCGATATACATATATTTTATGACTAATCAGTAATGAACTACAAAAGTGTCAACAAGGATTAAATAATATAGGTAAATAAGGATTTAAAGACAGGGAGGCTCGTGACGGGGGGCTCTTGACCGGGGGGGGGGCTTATGACCTACACCCCCTCTGACCAGGGTTGAGAAGACCTTCAGATTACTCGGGAGTCAAACCAGATAGACCTTTTTTCAAATTGAATGATAAGAAATACTACGTTTCAAAAGACCCACCTCATCTGTTGAAAAATAGTAGGAATTTATTAGAAAACAAGAAAAGAGTTCATATTCCGAAGCACAAAGGTTAAGCAAGTTGGACTCACTTAGTGCAGTTATATCACTTGGACTCCATGAATTCACTCAAACTAGCACCAAAGTTAACAAATAATTGTTTATTCAATTTGAAATTTGGCAGCAGAATGAAAGTGAAACTAGCTGCCCAAGTTCTTTCTCATTCCGTTGCTGCTGCATTACATTTCATGGTGGCTACTAATAAAATAGAAACAACCGTTCTTGCAACCAGTTCATATTGCCATTGGATGAATAGCATTTTCGAAGCTTCAATTCTTTAAGCTCCAAAGACAGTGTCTTATTACGAAGACCATTGAATGTTAATGCAAACAGAACGCTTAACTTCTTGCGTAAAGCTAAAAAATGGCTGAGCAGACTTGAGCTGCTTAACAAATCTCGGAAGTGTCGTTTCATCTCTGGATGGTTGCAGAGCATAAATGTTGTATTATCACTCGCAGAAGAGATGCCACATCATGGATTGAAGTACCTGCCCACTAGAAACCTAAACCAAGACTTCTTAGAGCAGTTTTTTCGGTCGCATTAGAAGCAAATGCAAATATACAACTGCTCAGGATTTCATTAGAATATATCGTAGGCTCATTGTCGCTTCATTAGTTAGACGCTCTAAATCCGGCAACTGTGAGCTGACTGATACTCCTGATTAGGCTGTCATTTTCATGACTTATGTAAGTTCAATTTCAAAGCATTATCTATAAGTATTGAATATACGCCTGAGTTATACTATTCATGCCTAATTTTTCACTCCATCATAGGATGCTTCTACTCCGCAGAGGTCTATTGTGAACCCTACCTGTGAGGTAGACGCTATATTGGAGTTTAATGAAGAGACAGCTGTAGGGGACAGTTTGGTTCATCTGATGATAGTACTACATACATTAGTGGATATTTGCTAAAAAAAATTATTAGATTTTCACCATAAAAAATTCCAGACTGATTTTGAAAATTGTAAACAATGCAGCAATAATTTAATACCTCAAGATTTGAATTTTCATCTATTTATATCTTTTAAAAAATACAATGATTCAAATTCATCTTAGGGTTTAAAGTATTGCTCTAAACAATTTTTAGAATCAGTCAAAATATTTGAGCAATTTTTCCTGTACTACTTCCATCACTATCCTCATTACTTTGGTTTTCATGAAATATTGTTCATAGCTATCAAAGTGAATGCACAATTGCCAAATTTTTGTTGCCCAACTATATTAGATTTTTGTATCAAATTTTACATCAAGTGTAGGATTTGAAGTACTTGAACAAAAAAATTGTAATTAACCCAGAAGCTGATAAGTTAAAAAAATTGATGCATCTCTAATTGTGGATTGAATCTAAGCTATTCTTTCTATTAATCTTTTTTCCTAAAACATATTTATATCCGATCTTCAATTGATGTAAATTTTCTATAACTATAAAATAATTTATCCAATACGAAGTCGCATATAGTGTAAATAGTTTTTCTTTATATTCGGAAAATATTACAAAATAGTGAACTCATTTATTGTAGCTATTATTTAATCTTTAGATTTATTTATTATTATGTATTTCACTTTTGTTAATTAATTGAGATATTTATTCAAGAAGTTTGATGATAATAGCTTATGTGATATAGTTTAACTTATCTAGTCTCCTAATCAATTACACTTTGCTGTCACGTAAGAATTAATTTAGGTATTTGTAAAAACCTTAGTCTTAAAAATTTGCCTTGAATCTAGGTATATTGGTATTTTCCTTTATAAAAGGATGTTTTGCAATTTATCTCATTTTCTAAAACTAAAACTTGTTTCAATATATGCGAAATCTTTAAATTTATTAAAATTTGTGTTTTTTCCATTAATTGAAAGATAAAAATTTAATTTTATAGGGTATTATCAACTAGTAACTTGTTATCTATTATATAATAAATATACGTTGAAATATAAGACTTTAATTAACCTTTTTACCTGAAAATTAAAATTTCCATATCTGCTTAAGTCCCCCCTATAGGTAGTAAAAGAAAATGCAGCTCTGACCGTTATATACAGGATACAGTAACATAGGGTATGGTAATCAGCTGATTGAATCTATAGTTTGACGTGACCACCGGGTGACTGAAAATGGCGACTCTGACCTCACTTTGAAACATGGGAAAACCTACTTAAACTTAGTCACTTCTAAATTTAATTTTTTCTTATCAATTACTAACTAGGCATTGGTTAAATTGTATTTCCATTATTTTTTTTTCTTATTTGTTATTCATAGGAACTACAATTTAGCAGTTAACTAGCACTAGTTTAGACTCCTAGGTAGCATATTTTCAAGACCCTATTTTTATAGATAAGTAAAAGAAATGAACAATAAAAACACACCTGAATTATATCAATATATTCAACTTTAAGGTTCAATAGCCATTTCCGCTTTTCTTTTGCACGAAACCCCTATAAAATGACTTCAAACATCTCGAAATTAACATGCAAATACGAGGAATTATGAGACGCTTGTTCACAAACAAAGAATGTGTTGTTGTGGTGACGTCATATTTTTGTGTCGTCTACTAGGTACTATACCCGTTCATGTTCCTGTACCCTGGTTATATATATATATACATTTACTATGCGTTTGTACGTACGTTTGTAATATGTGACGTCACGGTACCCCTCTCTCTGATTGGCTGATGAGCTCTGGCTTAAATAGTTATTTGGCCACTATCGTCCATGTATCAGTGAAACATCTTCCTTTATTCAATGATCTGTGGCAGTAGTTTACAAATTTTAATACGAATTCAGTAGTGAAGAGCTAGCAAAAAAATTTCAATATGGACTGGGGAGTGGCTGCAACAAAGACAAACTCCTGGTAGCTACGGATCTACTTTCCAAGAGCTAAGTGTGGTTAAAAGTTTTTTCTCGAAGTACATGCGGCTCTCACTACCTATGTTTAATAAATCAGCTTCTTGATAGAGTGGCTGCGAAAATTCAGAAAGAGGATACAGTAATGAGAAAATCCACTCCACTAAGAGGCTAGACTTTAATTAAATCACATTAATATTATTGATATATAGACCTAATTCTATTCAGTACTTCGTACGAATCCATGATATCACTTTGAGTTCTATAATTCCTGAAACCTGTGAAGCAAATATATGATGCTTTGAAGAATGAATACTTGAAGGTGAGATGAACGGTACAATTATAAATTGTCATATTGATGATGTATTATTGTAGTGATTTGTAATCCCTAGCTAAATTCATCACTCTCACAATAAATTAAAATAACAGTTTTGAAAGAATTTTATATCAATTTATTGTATTGTCAATCTATAAGATTAGATTTTCCCAGTTATAGATATTTAGATTCTCCATGTTCTAATCAATCTAATGGTTTGCTTATACGAGTTGTTGTTATTAAATGTAAACATTCTGCAATTAAATTGATAGAGTGTAATAGTCATCAGGCATGTTTTTTTTTTATTTGTTACTTTGGAGCAAGTAAAGATTAAAGACCTGAGTCCATTATCTTAACTAAGTTAAATTTTGGTCCGTTATGTTTACTAGCTTCAATTGTGGTCCTGTACTTGGTAAAATTATTAAATATTCGACCAATGATTGGAATAATAATATAATTTTGGTATCATAGATACAACATTAAAGGATTTAAACAGAAGTTTTTTTCCATCTTTTTACTACTCGTTCTTCACAACTTCAAAATGGATCACGTTTTTATCAATTCTTTCAATTAATAAAATATGCAAAATTAATGTATAATCATCAATATTATCATTTAAAAAGTTGTATATTTATAAAATACTAAAGCAACTATTTTTTAAAACTGAAAAAAAAGTTTTGTGGTCCGTTAACTTTACTAGCTTAATTTCTGGTCCGTTATCTTTACCTGCTCTGTCATCTTTACTTGCTCTGTTACTTTTTTCAAAAAATGGGATAAATTCACTATTTCAATATATACAGCATATCGAACAGGACATGAACAATATTATTGCCCATGATCCTATTCTAAATCATCATAGATTAACTTTGATGGAATGTAGTGAGCATTACTCTGCTTCTAGACTCTGGCGTTCTTTGCTTGTCCACTTGAAGAATATTCAGTCGTACAGTTCTTTTAAATTTAGTCTTAAATTTTTTTGTTTAAAAAGACAATATTTTTCCATTAAAAACAAGAATGATAAAATCTTTACAGAAGAGGAAATTCCTTCAGGAACTACGAGTGAGGGGTTGAGTTCCCTGAAGGGGTAGACCCGACCCTCTAAAACCTCTCCTTCGCGGCTGAAAGGATGCTGAAGGCATTCCCTCTCTGGATCGCAAGAGCCATTCGCTGTTGGAACCAGGCAGACTCCCTTGGATCATTCGTTGTCTCAACAATGCGTCTACCTATGGACTTCATGATTAAGGAGGTCGTTCTACCGTACGCTCCTGTGGTCTCTATAGCAATTGACTCAAATATGTATGCATCTCCAAGGGCGGAGTATTTCTGACGTTTACGGTTCTCCGCAGCCCCGGCAGCTGATCCGGCCTCAACTGCGGAATCATTGAGGTGTGTCTCGGCAAATGTGTCGACACACGTGCAATCCCAAATCAGACTCTTTCCATTCATGTAAGGAAACACAGTAATACCATCTGGGCGTTTACCATCACCTCTGTCAAGTCCAGGAGGCTCAAGTACTGAAGGGAGTCCTGCTCTCTGCAAAGCCCGTTTTACCACATCATTCATTGCTACATGTCTTGGGTGACGCCCAGAACTGAACCTACAAGACAGGCCATGCAGTCCTCTGACATCCATCCCACTGCCACAGCGGCAAGAATGAAGTTCACAAACTCTGGCACCAACTCTGAGAGCAATGGCTACCCTCAGGACCTCTGGATCGAGCTGTGTACCCAATGACGGTATGGGAATCGCGTTCAACCACACTCCAGTTTCTTTAAGAGATGCAGATAATAGTCGTGCCCTTGCCACCAGATCAGCTCTAGCCAACAGACTCTCCATTAATGAATGACTCCGTGGTGTATCCCATTCTTTTTGACTGGACTCATGGACTGGTACCGGGAGACCAGCCTGTAAACCCTGCTTCCATGTCCCAACTGCATCCGTAAGCTCTCCGGTATCGACTACATTAATATTAGAAAGAATAGTTTCAACCAAATCACTCACAGAATACATTGAAGACACAAAAGCAGGCAAGGCAATATATCCAGCTCTCCTACAACCTAGTCACCAAGGCCAACCGGTAAAGTTGCCTGAACCCAAGAATCAGCTGACATTTCTACATTGGTCACACTAGCAACGGCAGATCTAAGTGATTCATCAAAGCAGCTAAGTTCGACTACGTGCTTGTAAGCTGGAGAAGCTTGCAGAACATAGTGTAGCTTCGGAATGGAGAAAACATTTCTCAACAAAAAGAAGGCTTGATTGTTATCCACCACCCGCAATCGAGAGACCATGAGAGACATCAAAAGTTATTTCATGAAGATCTATAACCAAATATTTCCGATGTGAGTATCTGTATACCAGGTGACGTCATGAATGGCACGCGTGACGTCACACTTTCGCACCATTTTCAAATGCGAATATCCTTCTAACTATTTAATTCATGGACTGGACTACAGACACATATAAACAAAATGTTAGCCGCCTGAGGCAGAATTGGTACGACACTAGCGGGGGTAGGACATAATCATATACTGTTCTACCCTCTATTCCGATCATTCTCATAACCATGTTTGTCAAACAGTGTATTTTTATATTTGTGCCTATAATAAAATTGAACCGGTCATTACCTGCTTTCGTTTCCTGTGTAATTTTGCTTTGGAAAATCGTGTCATACTATTTTGAGAGCCAGCATAGTAGAATATCCGATTAATTTTTACAAATTACTACCTTTGTATCTACAATTTCATTGTTAGATTCATTTGAAGTATAATGGATCCAAGTACTTGTAATTTTGACCCATTTGCGACGACTAGGTTGTCGTTGAATCTCCTGTTCAACTCTCTGATTGGTATCTATAGCTTATGAAGTAGTTGAACTCCTGCGACGTTGATTTCTGATCCTGTGTCGGGCCACAGCGTTTAGTTTGCAATGAGTTCCTTTTGTTGTACTGGAAAACTGAACATTAACTGACTTTCATTTGAATTGGTTTGTTTGAAGGCATTTCAGAGTGCCTGTTTGCAGTACATTTCAAGATTTTTCTGGAATAAGGTCAGTGTTCCTTGTTTTATTTCGACACATTTCACCCCAGTGTCCAGTTTTCTGACAAATGTTACACATTGATTCCTTTGCATGGAAAGGACAACTCGACAAGAGACAGATAGTACAAAGTATGGACAGAGGATAACAGACAGACGGAATTTGATATTAACTAAAGAGAACAACAATAATAAACAGGACATTATTTAATAAAAGAAAAATATAGAAGTACCTTTGAGATCTAGAAATACATACTTGTCAGGAAAAACAATTATACTGAATAAAGAAATTCCTATAAGCAGTAATGCAGAAACTCCAAAAACCAGACTAACAAGAAATAGTTATCAACCCCCTGACCGGTACCAAGCAATGAAATGACGAGCATGAAAGAGGGGGATGTAGGATGTAACGAATTTTATTAATAATTTGTTTATATATGACTTACTGACTTGGTATCAAGGATATAGAATTTTGTTTATAAGATAACTATTTCTCTAATAAATCATCTTTTAAAATTCTACTGAAATTTGACTAATTATAGATAGGAATAACTGAGAGTTGCTGAATGTAGTTTGTTGTACTGCACACCCCCCGATATACATATATTTTATGTTTAATCAGTAATGAACAACTAAAGTGTCAATAAAGATTAAATAATATAGGAAAAGGGGGGCTCTTGACCGGGGAACACCTACAGTGGGGGTGTAGGTCATAAGCCCCCCCGGTCATGGCCCCCCTAGGTCATAAGCCCCCCTGTTTTTAAATCCTTATTTACCTATATTATTTAATCCTTATTGACACTTTTGTAGTTCATTACTGATTAGACATAAAATATATGTATATCGGGGGGCGTGCCGCCCCCCGAACCCCCCTGCCAGGTCATTAAACAATCATGAAGTGTGCAGTACAACAATCTAGCGGATACAACAAACTACATTAGCAACTCTCAGTTATTTCTATCTACGTAGTTTTCTTGGTAAATAAGGATTAAAAAAACATGGAGGGGGGGGGGCTCGTGACAGGGGGAGCTTATGACCTAGGGGGGCTCATGACCGGGGGGGCTCGTGACCGGGGGGGCTCTTGACCGTACCCCCCACAGTGATAGTGTTGGTGATGCAGCGTGACATCACACATTTTAACCGATCAATGGCTCGAGCTGTCACATGAATAACGTTACTGTGAAAGAAAATTAGTTACTTTCTATAATATAACCAGAGTATAAAGATTAGGGGAGTAGACCAATCTCATATGGGAGACATCTTTTTTAAACTGACCAATAGCGTTGCAGAAGAGACCGGTGGTGCGTGACGTCATGAACGGGAAAATTTACTACTGTTTACTATGTAGTATTGGTATTTTTATTAAATAATTTGTTTAGATAATTTCTAGGGTTGTGACAATATGCGTTTTAAATCATATATCTTAAGAATATCATACGAAAATTTTCAATCTGTCTATAACATTGTCAGGATCTATGATTTCAAACGCATATCGTCACAACCCTAATAATTAGGTACTAATAATAGAATTAATAAAACTAAGTTTAAGAGAAACCTCAACTTAGTTTTGAATGGATTCACAATCTTGGTGAATTGCCATCTTGATTCTTGAGAAATGGTTGTTGATTCAGCCATATTAGAGAGTTCCTGATTACAAAATATTTCTATCCAATCTTAGTAATCATATCTCCTAATTTTAAAAAAAAATTAGAATTATTTTCTGCTGTATTTTTACTATCTTTTAAACAACAACTATTCTTTTAAATAATCATGTGAATCTGGGTGTCGCTGATTGGTTCAAGATTGCTGACGTCACGCACCATCCACTTATCTTTATGGGGTACGGTCATGAGCCTCCCTAGGTCATATCTTTTAACAAATTTAAATAAATATGGGAGCAAGTAAGATAACGGACCAGAAATTAAGCTAATAAAGTTAACAGACCACAAAACTTTTTTTTCGTTTTAAAAAATATTTGCTTTAGTATTCATAAATATACATCCGTATAAATGATAACATTAATTTTGCATATTTTATTAATTGAAAGTATTAATAATAAACGAGATCCATTTAGAAGTTGTGAAGAACGAGCAGTAAAAAGATGAAAAAACTTCTGCTTAATTTCTTCAATGTGGTATCTTTGATTCCAAAATTATATTCTCATTCCAATTATTGATCAAATATTGAATAATTTAACCAAGTAAAGATGACGGACCAGAAATGAAGCTAGTAAACCTAATAAAGATAACGGACTGGTTACTATTCATTATTCCGCCGCCCCTTTAGTCCGATACTTTTGTAGTTTATTACTGATTTAACATAGAAGTGATGGATTGCATCATAAATTACTATTAGAAATAAATAATAAAATTTTAAAAAATGAAAAATTAATTTATTATTTAGATTAGTTATTAATTGATCATACCTATTTAATCATATTTTTTATTTTAATCAAAAAATAAAAATAACACAGAAGGATGGAACTGTCGGACTATTGAGACGTCCCCTAACGGACTGTGGTCCGCTATCTTTACTTGCTCCTAAATATGTTCCCACTAGTTAAACGTTCAACTTTATTCAGTTTCACTTTCAACTCAAACCAATTTCCCCGGGAAAACAGTAACTCATTTTTCCGCCCCTGACGTCAGGCACAACAGTCTGTCTCATCTGCGACGCTATTGGTCTGTTCAATTTGATATTTTTTCACAGAAGATTAGGTTACTCATTTCTAAATCTTATCACTGTGATAGTATCGAAAAATAACATTTTCTGCCCTTAAACTTTGTGAACAAATATAGGCTATTGAGATGAGGCATGAGCACAGATAAGTTTATATTATATGAAGACATTTGGCGAATGGTAATCGTAAATAACTTTCTGATATTGAAACTAATTCCTTATAATAATTGAAAACTATGCAAGATCTTGTCTTGTACTCATTACCTCTTGATTTATATTCCATGATCTGCCTTGATTATATCAGGTTTGTGGCTTATCAACACTACTATCATGAAACAAACCAATCTTTTGTAGAGTTCTCCATTTTTATTTGAATAAAAAGTTTCTCCTCCAGAAAATATTTCGCATTTTTTGAGATATATTTCATCTAATAGCAGATCTTCAGATATTCGCTAATGCATCTATTTTCCCAGAGGACATTTTCCTCAAAAAGGCACCTTAACACGTTACCTGCGTTGTGACCCACCGGTGGGTCACATCGTTTTATTTAGAATAGAAGATCTAAGCTTTTTCTCTTAAACTAATATTTCTTTTAAAGGTGTATATAAAGAAGGATATATTGTACATAAAAAAATATGAAAAAGTCAACTAATAAAAATAAATATTTTTCTGTCCAAATTAAACTGAAATTATGACAGTTAAAGCTGTCGCAGGAAATGTGTTAAATTCTTCCAGAAACAATTTGTAAGCTGGCGGAGTAAATAGGATGTTTCTGAAATTTGAATTGTTGAATTTCTTCCAAAACTGCCAGTTTTTTCTATTTCTTGTTTGATATTTGTTTATAAAACTCTATATGAAGTAAAACATTTTGCAGCATGCTTTTATTGGTCAGTTTTGTGTCTTGTCTTTTTCTGAACCACTCAGGAAGCGAAAGAGAATAACTTTGTATATTAATTTTACGTTCCAACACTAATAGTAGGTGACTTTAGGTGTGGATAGAGTATTATTTTACAATTTATAGAAATTATGCTTTGAGATTATTCCTCAAATTTTCGTTTATATTAAAGAGATTTCCAATGCTATTGAGTTCCTCAATTATGGACCACTGAGCAGTCCATCAATTTTGTATTCCATAAAATTATACATAAAAGGTACTGAATACTTTTTCTTCCTATGAAATCATCAATTTTTTTCTCATTGTTCTATAATCTCTAATTTTTCACGTAAGTCCATAAATTAATGTTTCCATAATTTATTATAGTCTGTATATTTTGTACTTCCTAATTTATAAAAATAATTAATGCACACCACTATTTTTAAAAGAAATACCTTTTACTAAAAGTTCACATATTATGTGTATATACCATAAATTATGTCTTCTATGTAACAGGAATCTCAAATAATAGGAACTATGCTTAAAATAAATATTTTAGAATTCATCATACTGATCTTTTTAAAAAATGCGCTGAATAGGAAGTTAACGCGGCTTCACAATGTTAGAACAAATTGACACGACTTTGTTCTTTCTGGTCTTCTTTTCTGATAAATCGTTGGTACCGGAAATGAATTTATTTTCTTTATTTCTTTTCAGGTACTGTTCTTCAAAATGCTTCTCACAAATGAACACTGATTTCAACTGGTCAAAATCTTTTCGATTCAGAAATTTGATCCATTGTATTCTTAGATGATCTTCCTTTGGTAATTGGAAAACTGCTCCTGTACACTTGCAACAAGAATTAAAACATTCGGTGTGCTTACGTTTTGTCGAAAGACATTAACTTACTCAACATAAATGATCGGCCACCCAACAATCTATTAATGAACACTTATTAATCATTTTTAATTTATTATCTAGCTGTATCCTTCTTACTGATTATTCATTATGCATGAAAATTATCTAGAATTCAATTAACAAATACACAGAGAAAAAAGTTTACTCATATTTAATGGGTCAACAATTTATGCTTTGAATCAATTTATTACGTGAGTTGGTTTGACTATAATCATGTTTTCATGTGTGTCAAAACAACTATGACGTGTGTGTCACCAAACATAGTTAATTCAAATAATTTTATAGATTGAATCAACTTACTATGAGAGTTGGAGTTACATTTTGGGAGTTTAGACATATCTTAAAACAACTAAGACATAGTGCGTTGAAGTAACTCACAAAGATTGTCATTTCAATTTATCTGGTGTATGAATTAACTTACTATGAGAGTTGACGCTACTTTATTAATTTTAGGTGCGAGTTAAATCAACTATGACATAGTGTGTTATAGTAACCCACAAAGACTGTTAATCCAGTGTATGAATTAACTTACTATGAGAGTTGGCGCTACATTTTTGTAAGTTTAGGTAAGAGTTAAAACAACTATGACATAGTGTGATAATGTAACCCACAAAGACTGTTAATCTTATTTATCTGGTGTATAAATTAACTTACTATGAGAGTTAGTGCTACTTTTTTTTAAAGTTTAGATGTGAGTTCAATCAAATGAGTAAGTGGCAACTTATGCTTTCCTCAAAGCTAATTTATTCGCATAACACTTTTCAGTTCAAATCTTGTTTCAAGTGTGTTACGTGTTGAATGTGAACGCTCCTCAATACCATTTTAGTTCAAGTGCAAACAATAGCGTTATATGCGTTAAATAGTATTATCGGTGCCGATCGATTATTAATTAATTCCATTAATAAATTGATAAATGTCTGCCTAAATATTCTAAAATATTGGTGATTGATAGTTTGGTGGCTTTGTATAGGTAGTTATTTGAAGAGCTGATTATCAGTATATAACTTTTATAATAATAAATTTTGATTACTGCCTTCCAGTTTGTAAACTGATATCCAAACTAATTTTCCTAGATTATTATATGTTAACTTAAGCATCATACCTACCTAGCTGTTTTTTTTTCAGTGTCAATACCTTCTACATGGGATACGGTCAAGAGCCCCCCCGGTCACGAGCCCCCCCGATCATGAGCCCTCCCGGTCACGAGCCCCCCCCCCTCCCTGTTTTTTTTAATCCTTATTTACCTAGTTATAAACAAATGAAGAATTACTTAGATAGAAATAGGTAACTGAGAGTTACTAATGTAGTTTGTTGTACTGCACACTTCATGATTGTTTAATGACCTGGCAGGGGGTTTCGGGGGGCGGCACGCCCCCCGATATACATATATTTTATGTCTATTCAGTAATGAACTACAAAAGTGTCAATAAGGATTAAATAGTATGGGTAAATAAGGATTTAAAAACAGGGGGGCTCGTGACCGGGGGGGCTCGTGACCGGGGGGGCTCATGACCTAGGGGGGCTCTTGACTGGGGGGGGGGGGCTCATGACCGGGGGGGCTATGACCTACACCCCTTCTACATAGGCTAGGCAGTTACTGCGCTGTCCTTAGAATAGGGTAAGTTCCAAATTATCAGGCGATTTCAAATTTTCGGTCACGTATGAAATGTAGTATAAAGCTACCTAATAGCTAATTAAAATAAAAGTTAATTTAATATAGTTTTTCTTACGCGACCGAAAATGTGGAGCCGTCCGATATTTCGGAATTTATCCTAGTATCTCAAGTAAAGTGGTCTGATAATCTATATATTTTAAAACTAGTTGGTGTACCTATAGGTAGGGTTACACAGCCAAATTAGGTTCTTTAATTTCTAATTGTGACCCTATTAAGAGAGTCTCAAAATCATTCTGAAATTAGTTTAGCTATATACTAAATTGTTGAACATCATAATTTAAGCTGTAGTAAAGCAAACACAGCAATTGTGTATGCATTACTATCATCACGAACCTATATGATTGTAAGTAAGTGACAGTCAAATCAGTTACCGATTTGCTCTCGTGAGCTACACACCTATTCTCCTGTTCGTAGTTATTTGAGACCTTAACTTGCGAGCGTTTTAGAGGAGATATTATTTGTAATAACATGTGCTTGACCAATGAATATAATCTCTTTAAGTGTTAATTACTTTACCATTATTACCCTTAAATACAGTTAAGCTTGGACCAGAGGCCTGAGGTCGGAACCATAGTGGCAAGTTGGTTCTAGGGCATGGTACCATGAGTATTTAGTAGAAAGAGATTTATAAAGAGAAAGGAATCTGAAAATACCACAAAGTAAGATCCTAATCACTTAAGAGCCCATACACTTAGACGTTATAGTGAAGCAAACTAACTACGTCACATTGGTGGCCACGTATGGTGCGTGATTAAGTAATTCGAATTTAATGTGCGGAAATTCAATTACTGAAGTAAAAGATTGAAAGCTTTGTAATTTACCAAAAACTAAGTTAACCATCTGATTGGAGAGTATTTGATTACAGCAAGACCGGGTTTTGCGACCCTATATGAAGGTGCGATCCAATTAAGGTGTTCAGTTTTTGTGATAAAATATAAAGATAATTCAACTCAAGGTCAAGCAAAAGGCATCTCGAAAATTATCGGAAGGATAAGGAGAGTACAGATGGCCTAATTTGAAATCTGAATGAGCAAAGACAATCAACAAGACTGACCAGTCTGAAAAAAAAAAAATTCTGGAAATTCTGGAAAATTCTGGAAAACTCTGGAAGAAACTGGAAAAACACGGAGGGAGGAAGCGACAGTAATGGGTTAAGCGTTGCACGTTGACGAATGGTGATGGAAAACATTCGATTATAAACAACATGCAAAAAAGCCGTAAATCAACCAGAAATTGAGAGTCTAATTTGTTTAAATACTACATCTGAAAAGTATTTATTCAAACTGCAACATTCAGTGATCATTCAACATTCAGTGATTCAACATTCAGTGATCATTCAACATTCAGTGATCATTCAACATTCAGTGATCATTCAACATTCAGTGATCATTCAACATTCAGTGATCATTTAATATTCAGTGAAGTTTTAACATTCAGTGAACATTCAGTTAACATACAGTGCATAAAATACAGTGCACAGCGCTCAGTGAACAATCAGTTAACATCATAACAGTTAACATCAGAGCAAAAATCAACGACAAAACCTGATAAGCGGGACCCACTGTACATGGAACTGAAAGTTGAGTATACCATATCACTATATGTCATCTTATCATTCAGTCTCATTTCTGAAGCGATCGGAGTAAGATCTATGTGTTAGTTCTTAGTCAGTGGTGAAATAAGCTGTCCTGTTTAGTCTAGAATTGTGTTGATGAATAAGCAGAAGGTAATTAATCATTACTGCAGCAATTATAATTATAAGATGTATGAGTGCATGCATTTCTTTTAGCTTTGCTGTGTGTCGTTATTAATGGAAAGATAGTATAAATATTTTTATATTTATTGATTTAACAAATATTGCTCTATATTAAATTATATTTCATTTATTATTTATTATTTGAATGATTATTATTTATTATTATTATATATTTATTATATATTATTTTTTAATGGTTGATGGATTAATTTTTTAATTGGATAGTCTATTATTTTTTCTTCTTCTTTTTTCATAATAAGTGATTACACGTGCATTACACTTGATTAAGTACATAATAACACTTCATTAGGATAGGAAACACATGCCAACCTCAGAAGACGAAGCAATTAACGCGGAGGCTGTAGAACTTAGATCTGGAAGACGAACTAAACCCAGAGTACAGAAAACTAAACAACCCAAATCACCCCCCAAGTCACCACCCAAAACATCCCCCAAAAAAACCCCCAAAATGTCGGTCGAATTAACACAAGCTCAACTCCAGGAGATAATTAAAAGTCGGAGTACGACGATCATAAATTCGGATTCATTGCCAATATTCAGGGGAAGAAGAAGGCCAGAGGATCCAGCTTTCGAGGAGAAGAACACGTTTCGTCAGCACCTCAGCCTATTAAATAATCATATATCCAGCTTAGGGGATAAAGATGATGCAGAAAAGAAGAAAATCCTTTTCAGGAGCGCTGATTGCAAGCTAGGAGATTTTCAAATTACTGTTAATAACGTTGTTAACGGTAAAACATTTAAGGATAGCACATACCAAGAAATATGCACGGTACTAGAAGACATATATGTGCAGAAAGACAGCAAGGATATCTACAGTGTATGTCATGAATTATACACAAATAAATTGAAGGATGAGACTACAGCTGCCAGTGACATCTTAAGTACATTAGAAAAGATAGGAGAAGTCACGGATTTTATTTTAAATGACGACACAATGAACGCCCAATTTCCAGTAAGGACAGCAACTGAAAGTGATGAATCATTCACACGCAAATTAAAAAATCACGCAAAAGATCTCATGAATACATCAATGTATTTAACAATATTGGGTCCACAGATCAACCCCAGTATCATCAAAGGAGTCGTTGAAGGTCCTTTTAAGACAACAGCTAATTTACTGTCTGCCACAACGAAGAAAATAAGATCTTTGCCACATGATAAAAAAATTCTAATACCAAAAAAGAATTTCAATGACACAGAAACTTTTTTGATAGAAAAACCCGAGGGTGAGAATCAAGGCAATTTTCACGAGGATATGCTAGATGATACAGAAGCATATTACACTTATGACATAAGAAACAGAGGAACAGCAGGTAGGTATGCAAGCAGAAGTAGGTATAAACATAATCCCACAGGCAGAGCATACGTACACAACACGAACATCCCCCACCCTACCCCTACCCCTCACAGCCGTAGTGGTACAATTAAGTGCTACAGGTGCAACAAATTAGGACATATAGGTAGAGAATGTCGGGCTCAACAGGCCAAGGATTTTCGCAAAAACATGTAAATACAAACAGAAGTAAAAAACAAAATAGGTCTCACGGGAAAACGGTCGGTAGCTCCGTGTACGAAAGTGAATTGAACATGAATAAATTAGATCCAGTGCACGTTAAATTCAATAGCAAGGGTAAATCGTCACTCAACACAAGTTGTGAATGTAAAAATAAGTTCGATTTATTAAAAGAAGAAGAGTTAAGCGTTGAGGATAAAAAAACGAGCGAAACATATATAACAGTCCAATTAGTAAAAAATAAAGATGAATTAAGCGGATTGATGGACTGTCATTATACGATAAAAGGGACTTCTAAGCCAACGATAATTTTACATAGTAAAGAATTCGATTGGGAAGCTTTAATAGATTCAGGAAGCGAGAGAACGATTTTAAACAGTCGTAATTTTAATTACAAGGCGAGTCACGAGGACATAATAAAATCAAACGTAACTATTAAAGGCATAAACGGACGTTCCGAAGTAAAAGGTGAAGTAAAATTTGAACTAATGTCGAAATCCCACAAGAAAACAGTAAACGCTTTACTGATCAACAACAGTAGCTTACCATATGATGTAATATTAGGAAGGGACGTGTTAACGAACGCGCAAATTGATTTTGATAAGAAAATATTAAAATTAGGTGAAGAAAAAATTCCGTTTATGGAAAAACGTAGAATAGCTACTAAAGAACTATTAAGCACAGATTGCTTAATATCTGAGCTGGTCCTTACTTCAAATAGGTCAAAACGAAGAACGTTGATAAGACAAATAAACGAACGCACAAACAGCCGTAGTAGTATTGCGAAAGTAAGGGTTAAACCTCAACAAAAAGGGCAAACGGAGGTTATGAAATCCGGGGTAAACACGAAGACAAGGAATAAAAAACGCGAGAAGAACGGAAATGTTCATATAAATAGCCAAGTCGTTGAGGCAAACAGCGTACAAATATTGTACGGGTTTGTCAAAAACAACGAAGCAGGAAGTTATATAATAGCTAAAAGAAGTTTCAATAGCGGTTTAGTGATAGCCGAAACACTAATAAAAATCGAAGACACAAAAAAAGAGGGAGATAAAGTGTCAATATGCCCAGTTTTCGTAATGAATCCGACGGATAGTGATATCATATTACGGGACAATATGATAGTTGGTAAACTCCAGACGTACGAAGAGCAAGTCGAAGTAAATATAGCGACTATATCGGAGTGTTTAAATAATAGGACTCATAAATCTAGGTTAGGAAACGTGTTGAGTGACGAAAAACCAAAGCCATTTGAACGAAACGTTACCCCTGAACTAATTTATGAAAAGTCAAAGGTACATGCAGTTGGAATTAATGGAGAGCCATTAGTTACAACGCATGGCAACCGAGATATGAAGTGTAAAATATCACGTGACGGAAGCGCTGATAGAAGCCGTGACAGCACATTAAGTGCTGATGTAGAAAACAATTCTCAGACAGTGCCATCAGCACCAAGAAGGTTAGTTAATGCTGACATATCATGTGGAATGTCAGAGTATGAAGACAAAATGACGCAGTTACTAAATGACTTTAGAGACGTAATCACGATTAAGGACGAAAAAATCGGGACTACTAGTATATGTAAACACACAATAATATTGAAAGATCCTAATATAGTGATAAACAAGATGCCGTACCGCATCCCACATAAATTTCAAGAACAACTTGAAGAAGTCAACAGGTCAATGTTAAAAGAAGGTACTATAGAACCTTCAATGTCCGAGTACAACTTTCCCGTTATCGTGGTTCATAAAAAGAATGGGGAAATACGACCCGTAATAGATTTCAGATCATTAAATAAGTGTGTCCATATACAAGGATTTCCGTTACCTAGGGTTGACGATATGCTTGGATCTTTAGGTGGATCAAAGATATTTTCTAGTTTAGATCTGAGGAGTGCATTTCACCAGGTGGAACTCTCCGAGGAGTCTAAAAAGCTTACAGCATTTGCGGTAAATGGAAAAAAGTACCATTTCCGCAAATTACCCTTCGGGTATGTCAATAGTCCAAAAGTATTTCAAGCAATTATGACAAAAGCGTTAAGTAATGTATTAGGGAAACTCTGTTTCGTATTTATTGATGACATCCTAATTTTTAGTCGATCTTATGAACAACATTTAAATGATATTGGCCAAGTGCTAATGAATTTACGTGACGCTCAGTTGAGATTAAAATTAGAGAAGTGTGAATTCTTTAAACACGAAATTAATTTTCTTGGACATCGAGTCACTACTGAGGGCATCCGATGTATCCAAAACGAAAAACTTAGAGAAGCATCTAGACCAACAGATGTAAAACAACTTCAGCGATTTTTAGGGCTTGCGAATTATTTTCGTAAGTTCGTACCTAAATTTAGTCAGAAAGCCGACCCATTATATAGACTATTAAGGAAGGACACTAAATTTGACTGGACTGACGAATGTGAGACTAGTTTCATTAATCTCAAAAATATTTTGACATCAGATACGGTTTTAGCACATCCAAATTATTCCAGACCATTTTATTTATTTACTGACAGCTCAAATATCGGAGTTGGCGCAGCATTGCTACAACCAGATTCGACCAAAAGCAAAACATTAAGACCCATAGCATATTTCAGTAAATCATTAAATTCTACTCAAAAAAGGTACTCCACGACTAAACTAGAGTTTCTTGCAATACATCTAGCTTTAAAGGAATTTCAATATCTATGTCTAGGATATCCTATTACTATTTTAACTGATCACAAACCTTTATGTGCATTTTTTGGTAATAAACTTCCTCTAGACACGGCACTAGCCAGGTGGGCAATAGAGGCGAGCACATATGATTGTACCATCAAATATTTTGAAGGTAAGAGAAATGTGGTAGCCGATACCCTTAGTAGATTAACTCCTCTAACGGAAGAAACAATAGATGATTGTGAACTTTTAACACCATCTAATGAAAGTTGTAATTCAATTGAAAATTATATAGCAACCACAAGATCGAGGGCTAAGCTAAACGTACCACAAATTATTAACGACAATGACAATGACTCAGAAACAGACTCAGAAAACGAACAAGAATCAGATACATCTAAATTGTATAAAATCAACAAAGAAAAACCATTTCTAAACTACATACCTAAACAGGAAGACATAACATGGACTTTAAACAGACTAAAGACTGCACAGTCAAACGACTTTGCTTGTAAGGAAATAATGGATATATTACAGAAAAAACAATTAGGAACATCTAGGAACATAGCTGAATTTTTCATATTAGACGGAATATTATATCGACATCGGAAAATAGATACTCGGGCAGCCAGTATTGTTAATTATGTTATACCAAATGAAATGATCAATTTAGTAATTAATTCAATACATTTTAACACCCATTGTGGTTTAGCTCATACGCTATTTCAATTTCGACTAAAATATTATCATTTTCAAGAAAGATCGGTCATAGAATCTTTTATTAAAAGATGTGACGTTTGCAAAATCCTTAAAGGAAGTCTAGATACACCAATTAAATTAATGTCTGCCCCAGTAGCTAATACACCATTTGAAACAGTTTCATTTGATTTTATTGGACCTTTTATAACAACTGACACGAACAACAAATATATTTTATCAATAACATGTATGTTGACAAGATATAACGAATTACACGCAGTAGCTGACAAATCAACTAACACAGTAATTGATTGTCTAAGTAAAACATTTAGTCGTTGTGGATATCCCAAAACGTTAATGTCGGATTGTGCGAAAGAATTCAAGTCTAACGCAATTAGAACTTTCAGTGAAATACATCAGATATACAAATGTGAGGTATTACCATACTCAGCATATTCCAATGGAATTTGTGAACGTAATAACCAGAAAATTAACAAATTATTAAGATTCTATGTAGCCACAGTAGATCACAATAATTGGGACATGTTTCTCGATATTGTCCAAAACACAATTAACAACCAGGTCAATTTGACCTTGAAAGATACACCCTCATACGCTCTTTATGCGAGGGACACATCTCCAAATATTCAAGCAGAAAATTTGGATAGCATTTACAATTTAGATACATCAGAATCAATAGTCAAAATCAAGGCAAGGCAAGCTCTATTTATTCAAGATCAGATAAGAGCTAACATAATTAATCAATCAAACAAACGCATAATTTACCACAATAAGACACGAAAAGACAAAATTATACAGATAGGTGATCGAGTATTAATTAGAAATCATCAAAAAACACATAAATTACAATTAAATTGGATAGGACCAGGTACAGTATTACAAGTGAAAAAAAACAAAGCTATAATTAAATTAGGACATCAAACGATAACGAGCAATATAAATTATCTAACTAAGTTGGAAAATTTCACAACAAATTAATTAAATAATTTCATTAACATCATTAAACAGGAAATCAAATTATGAGAAATTTGAATATAAACATTATATAGAAAGTCCACAAAAGGAACACATAACACGAGTAACATGAGTAACATGTTACATTTACACGAACACGTGACATATAACACAGTTACATGCAAAGAGTCAGAGAAATGTTTACATTTTTTTTTTGCTTACGCGAGACAAACAAACAGAGCATACAATTCATTGTTCAAACTACAATATTTCCTTTGCTCAGTAAGAGAATTATTGTATGTATTTAATTGTATGAATTTTAATTGTAATATTTGTATGTATTTAGTTTAAGTTGATGGGATGAATTATGAATTTTATTAATATAAAATTTCATATAATAATTTTAATAGGATTAATATTTTTTGTTGTATGCATGTTAATTTTAAATTTTTTGTTTAAATGTTGGGTAACGAATAAGATGAATTTTATTCTGTAAAATTGTTTGAATGAAAATTTGAAAAAAAAAAAAAATATGTATATTCAAATTTAGGATGAAATACTGAAATAATTTAAAATCAAAAATGATCAATTCAAAATGAGACTGAAATATGATAAAATACCTAAAATGAACAGGGGCCATGGTCTAACGGTATCGTTTCGATTTCAGTGACGAGAGGCAGAGAGGACCCAGTTACCCACACAGCCAACAGCTCCTCAGCCACAAACAGCCAGTGACTGACTCTCAGCCACTCACAGCCGGTTGACACACAGAACTGTAATTCAAGGTCGTGAGAAGTAATCAGCTGGAGCGATGGGACAAACTCAGAGTAATTTTGACCTGAACTCAGTAGTGGAGCTGATCCAGAAATCATCTTCAATGAACAAAGCTCATTTGGAGCAAACCATTAAAAACATGGGGTCTACAAAGTACGACCTAATACCAGACTTGTTCAGCGACATTTTAGTGTTAATTCTAACACTACTGGTTGTGATGATTCTCGTATGTGGATATCATCAGTCAAAAAAGATTAAGTCAGAAGAGGATATGAAGATGTACGAAATTAGGAATTTGAGGTCTAAGATGGCGACTGAGGCTTTCAATCAGATTAAGCGAAACACCCCTTTAGATTAGAGGAACTAGGTGGAACAGTTAATATCTTTAATGATCAGGCAGTTAATATACAGGCGACAACAGTTATAGTAATGCCTCAGGCAAAACGAAGGCCAAAAATCGAAATTACCAAAACTAAACCTAACAGCATTTAAGATTTTTTTTCCTCAAACTCAATTTGATCATTATTTTAATTTTTTTTTTAATTTTAAGTTGGGTAATTTTAAGTGAAAATTAATAATAATCGTTTTTTCAATTGAATTTAATTTTAAGTTTAATTTTTTTTTCGGTGTTAATTTTAAGATTTAAATTTAAAGATCACAACTGTCTCAAAATTTGATAAAGATGATCAAAATTCATATAACTTCAATTACGAATAAAAATTCATTAAAAGATCATAAAATACGATATCATATCATATGATAAATTAAAATGAAAATTTTTTTTTGATTATAAATTTTTTTTAAATGTAAATGCAGTAACAATTTGTGTAATGTATTGGAGTGATCAAAGGTCTCTGTTAATATTTAGACTAAAAATCTACATATTAGGAGGGAGGGGTGAGATCTCTAATAGATTAGGCAAGTTATTACGTTTATAAAATGAAAAAGTTGTTACATTTTTGAACTGAGACATATTAGGTAGGAGTAATTTAGATTATTTTGAGAATAAATAAAAATATTGTTAAAGCAAAATTAAGATTGTATAGGTAAGATTAAAAATTTAAGAACATTTGGTGAATGCACATTAGTCTTACATATTTCTAGAACGAATTAAAACTCAAATTTATCAAGTTTCTAATAATATGTTTATTACCGGTTCGAGAAATTTCAAGAGATCCAATATACATGTTTCCACTAACAGCGTGAGCGTCTGAACATTGTTCAATATAGAGTAACAATGGGTAGACAAACCAGCTGGCAGTTTTGGAAAAATGTGAATTGTAACTTTGAAATTTTCGGAAGGGGGGAGCAATGTAGTAAAGCAAACACAGCAATTGTGTATGCATTACTATCATCACGAACCTATATGATTGTAAGTAAGTGACAGTCAAATCAGTTACCGATTTGCTCTCGTGAGCTACACACCTATTCTCCTGTTCGTAGTTATTTGAGACCTTAACTTGCGAGCGTTTTAGAGGAGATATTATTTGTAATAACATGTGCTTGACCAATGAATATAATCTCTTTAAGTGTTAATTACTTTACCATTATTACCCTTAAATACAGTTAAGCTTGGACCAGAGGCCTGAGGTCGGAACCATAGTGGCAAGTTGGTTCTAGGGCATGGTACCATGAGTATTTAGTAGAAAGAGATTTATAAAGAGAAAGGAATCTGAAAATACCACAAAGTAAGATCCTAATCACTTAAGAGCCCATACACTTAGACGTTATAGTGAAGCAAACTAACTACGTCACAAAGCTCAATTTATGATAGGTTCTATTCATTTCACGAGTGCCTTGAAGTCATAATGGTTATTAATGTTTCTGAGATAAGAGACCGCAGTTAGTTAAAGTGCCGCAATTTACCTACTTGACCCTAGTTTTCTATGACTGGGAGAACTCCATCCAGGGAGGTAGTCGTAGGAGAACACCGTCCAGGAATTTAGCAGGGAGAACTCCAACCAGAGGTGAGCCTTTTGATATATTATACTTTTTTGGTATTTAATTAATGTCTACATTATGAGTGTATAATGAACAAAATTATGAGGATTAGCTAGAAAAATCCATTGCATTTATTAGAGCTAAATTTATACTGCATCTGAAGATTTATAATTAGTTTAACATTTTATATAAATAATTTACCTATATGAAAGAATTATCAGTTAATAATTCTTTTCATTTCTTTATTAATATATGGTTTTCTATATTTTCTGAATCTACTTTCAGATCTTGATGAAGAATTGATGAAGTAGATCAACGTCATCAACTATCGGAGTCCTCTTCAATTCCTTTGAATGGTTCAGGAACAATTATGCTATGTCAAAGTAAGTATTTGAAAATATTAGATGATTTTTAAATATGTATTTGCAATATGATTAGCTCTTACTTTTTCATATGCTTTTAGGGATTCCAGACATGAAAGGAATATCGAAGCTGTCGCTATCTCATCACAAAAGGAAAAAGAGTTGGTGATGTTATTGATAATGTATATGAACGATACTGTGAATTTCTATTCAATATATATTAATATACGAATCTCTTATTTCAGGAATTGACAACCTACAGTCGTGAAAGAAAGTGACGAGAATTCAGATTGTTCTTCTAAATAATAAATCTAAAACTTAAATGTTTACATTTCGTTTTCAATTTGACCTTGGTAATTCTATTAGCATATTTCAATATCAGTGCCTATGAGTAAGATGAATTGCACTAAAATATGGTTTAGAAGATAAAGGCTTTATCATTAATTTATTATTCATTAAGTTATAGTACAATTGCAGCATATCAAAGATTTATCAACTTTTTTAATCTAGCCTGGTTAATTAATTCATCTAGCCTACCTATTTATCACTACGTAAAGTTATTTATGTCATCTAACTACTTATTTATAAACTGACCTAATGAGATTACTTATTTAATCTAATCTATTAATTTACAACTGATAACCATATATCAATTCATAGGATCGAAAACATTTCAAAAAGCAAGGATAGGTCTAGGTGATCAATTATTTTTTAAAATTAAAATAGTATGCATATCACAAAAGCAAAAGTAGAAAATAAATGTGAACGTATTAGATTTGGTCCAAGAAAATAAATAGTCTAATCTAATTGATACCGGGACCTAACTCGAGATTATAATTTAATAAAGTAAATATAGTGACTGAAAAAGTCTTGTAAAAAGTCTGGCTACTGCTAACTAGTCCGATATTTCAACCTACACTATAATAGTTGATATACATTTACTTAGTTTACAAGTAGTTGATATAACCAACACGAGATGATGATATAACCTACACGAGTAGTTGATATAACCAACACGAGTAGTTGATATAACCTAACCGAGTAGTTGATATAACCTACACGAGTAGTTGATATCACCTATACGAGTAGTTAATGTAACCTACACGAGTAGTTGGTATAACCTACACGAGTAGTTGGTATAACCTACACGAGTAGTTAGTATAACCTACACGAGTAGTTGGTTAACCTACACAAGCAGTTGGTATATCCTACACGAGTAGTTGATATAAGCAACACGAGTAGTTGATATAACCTAACCGAGTAGTTGATATAACCTACATGAGTAGATGATATCACCTATACTTTTAGTTAATGTAACCTACACGAGTAGTTGGTATAACCTACACGAGTAGTTGGTATAACCTTCACGAGTAGTTGGTATAACCTACACAAGCAGTTGGTATAACCTACACGAGTAGTTGGTATAACCTACACGAGTAGTTGGTATAACACATAGGAG